>ML803888.1:91156-128870 GCA_009831015.1 Picea engelmannii | reverse complement strand
GGACAGTTGGAAGGGACCTTATGACATCAAGGCAATGGTTGTAATCTCTCTTTCACATTTAATATGATACAGTAATATGTTTCTTTCCCATAAAGTTAGATTTACTTTATTACATAACTCCTTGATCATATGTATAGATTAGCCATTGAATGTATTATTTGCTTTCACTTTGGTTGGCTTGTGCTGTTTTGATCTTAACTGCACAAGAGTGCTGGAGCGAAGCAGGAGCAACAAAGATTAAGGAAGCGATTACAAGGTATGTCTCTTATTCTCACTTCCAATTTAATTCAATAGTTAGATCTAGGGAAAGCAATATATTTTGTCCTGTTTTGTTCTAGATCCAGGTGGATCTAGGGAGATCGGTTTGTGTCCGCACTCACGGATTTATCCTGAAACAGACCATTTTGTTAGAATTACGCATATGATAAAAAAAATTTGCCAACAATGCTACAATTCCTTTTTCTTCTTAATGCAGACCCCCTTCTCTCGTAAGGGCTGCACGACCTCCCAATAAGGGATCTTCAATCCCAAGCTAAATTGTCTCTCTGAAACCTTGATGGTTTCATTCTGTATCTAAACACAGGCCCTTCTGGCTTTCTGGTGCAAGTTTGATGCCCCATGCGACCTTCTCCTTGACCCTTGAGAAAATCTCAGAGTTGGAACTAGCTCCTTTTCTCTTGGCCCCTCCTTAGATGTGACCTTAAGAAGTTAACTTACGCGGACGTGAGATTGTGGCCACGCTCCAAGGTGGTTTGGAACCAACTAATTTTCACCCCGCAATCCACCTCGAGCCACCATGTGTCCTTTTGCCAAAACAGTGGTCTCGATTGCAACCTACCTTTCACTTCGTAAGGCCCAACCACCTCATGTCCCCACAATACGAGGTGACCGTTGATCTCACAATCTTAACGGAACTTCTAAATGGATGACTGATATTTATCTCTTGGGAACCAATAGTTCAGATTTACCTCTCCCAAATCGACGGTTGTGGTCGTTTCGGAATTCTGGACTTCAGAATTCTCAAATCTCAAAATTTACTTCCCTCAAAATATATGGGATTCTACAACACATCCTCTTGAATTGGACGGTGGGGAATTACTTCGAAAGATCCAATGATCGATGTTTACTTTGGGTCCTTACCTAGAATCCACAGCTTCATGCCCCCTGTTCTCCTGATCTGACAGTTTAGGTCTACTTCGGACGATCAAACGGTCAACGTTTACTTCGGGTCTCTGACTCTCCGAGCTTCGGGAGTTTCAACTCTCAATTGAAAACTCTCAGAGTAAATTTTCTGGAGTCCACGATCCATCACCACGTAGAGAAATACTATAAGAGGACATGTGGCCCAATTAGGAGGGTGACATGTGTCACGTCCTAACTGACATTTCAATTATCCACATGCTCAAAAATTACTGACACATGGCGCATATCCCATGTGTCCACTTAATCCTTGGTGATGTCCGCAAGCCACGTCACTTCGGAAATTCTGGGGTCCACATCACCTCCTAATGAAATCATCATGCCTCACCACTTAGTCTCTTTAGGCTCTCGGGACTTCAGGAGTTTCCACACTAACACACTTCCAATTCTCCCAAACTCAGACTTCCCAAAACGGCCAAACTGTCGCCATGTGTCTCCCTTACTCGATGGTCCATAACAACTTTGGACTTCAGGAATCTCAACTGTTAACTCTTTCCAAAAATTTTTTTATTCGAGGCTCGCGATATACTCATGCATGTCCCCCACAGATCGATAGCTATGATTTATTTGGGTCTTCAGACTTCGAAGAACTCAACTCTCAACCTTCACTTTCCCCCGAAGTGCACAGATTTTTGTTGCGTGTCCTCCTGGATCAGATGGCTACAATTCAATTCGGATCTCCGGGGTCTGGAAATCTCAATTCTCAACTTCTCCTCACTCGCCTTTTCTCATAATGATTTCATCGAAAGCACATGATCGGTTGATGCGTGTCCTCCTACAGATCGACGATCTCCGACTACTTCTGCTCTTCAAAGCTTCATTGATTGAGTATTAACATGTCACATCACTGCATTCCTTTCAATTTGCGAGGGCACGCATCAGCGGTTTTGAGTAACCTACTTTTCGCCCCACAATTCTCCTAATGCTAACACATAATCCCTCTATGCAACCGTGGTTTGGATTGTGGGACCACCTTGAGGAATTATCTCCCGTGCAACTTGGATCCCCGCAATGCCTATTGTCTATTGATCTCTCTCTCCAATGGGATTTGATGGCTGTGACCTTAAACCTTGCTTCCTTTTCATCAGACAACCCCTGTTCACCTGTCCTCTGATCCAACGATATTGGATCTCTCCTTATCCTACAATGACAATCGCTCCCAAATTTGAAGGGGACAGTCACGATCCTTCAAACCCCTTACAACAGGTCTCTGATGATCTAACTCCTGCATATATTCTGCAATGCCATTCCTCCTGAGATTTTCAACTTCACAGTCAAAGTTTGATCTCGACCATGATACACTAACCAACAGACCTGACCCATATCGACCCGGTTTCTCAACCAGAAGCTTATGATACCAATCTGTAACATCCCCAACCAACCACAGGCTGGGGTGTGCTACCTTCAAGCCCACCCTTGGACTTCGTACTCTTACTGGTACCTTCTTTATTTAATAAGGGAACATAAGATAAAAGGTTTAATGACATGCACAACAATATCCAACAAGCATGCATAATCTAAGATTTAGTTAAATGATAATTAAAATACACAACAAAATACATTCATACACAGATAATAATATCACAACAGAGAGAAATTATCTTTATAAAAAGGTGACAACAACTAGTTGCAAACCAAGGACGTTCCACCCAACCGTAGACACTACTACTCCAAATCTCAACAGCAGTGTCACCCCCAAGCCAGGGCTATGAATCCATAAGGACGGTTCCAGAGTGTTACTTGGGTTCCCAAACCAACCATCTCTCAAAATCTAACAGTTTTCCTAGCACCCATAACAATCCAAGTACCCAACTCTCTTCTACCCAGCCTACACCACCCAAGAGAATGGACCTCCACCCTTCTCTACCACATAGTCTCTCAGACAGTCCTTCTCCTTCCAAGGATCTAGCATAGCTGGTCCAAAATCTCAATGATGGAACTCTAAGGACTCACATTGGTGAGAAAAATAGGGCACAGGCCAACGCATCTCAGACATGAAGGCCTCAAGTCATGGCTGGATTGCACCAACGACCACTACAACCAACTATCACGTAGTTAATCTTCAACAGTTCATTTCCCTTTACCAAGACAAGATGTAGGTGAGGATGTATCAATGAATGGGTAAGTGGGTGCATGAAATTGTGTGAGGGAAAGAATGGTACGAATACAAAAGTGAAGGAGCGAACAAGCCAATTACCAACCCTACAATCAGACCAGGGATGCGTTTAAGTATTTTCTGTGGGGAATCAAGAACCTCCTGGCCTTCCCCAAGAAGCTCACGTAACCAATCCCCTCCCATAGACAAAAAGTGTAATTAAAATAGGGAATAAAAATTTATCCCCACAAGTCCCCTCTCTTGTGGAATCATATCCCTCTATAACTCTAGTCCTTGTCCGTCTAGTGGCCAGCGATGTAGTTATTAATAATAATTATAAAAAACATTACATGTCTTGGGCATACTAGCCCCTTTAATAATTTTTTGGGCACTTAGGCCTCTCATCATTGTAACAATACATTATTTAAAATGGGGGGCCAGAAACCCAGGGTCTTGCATATAGCGATTCCCCCTGGCTGAAACCGGGTGAGATGTCATGAAATCAATCCCCCACTTGGTGAAGGGAGCAATGGTAATGACGAGAAACATATGAGTGGGATAGACGTGCATCATTTTAGAAAATAATTAACTGGGATGACACTTCTTTACCACTTCAACACAATATTTAAATATTGTTTACCAAAAGCATCCAGTGCGCAAAATATTTTGGGTTATTTCCAACCTAGACAAATGACCGCTACACGCCCCGCTATGGAAATCATTAAAAACCAACTTTGCTTCTTCGTGAGTGAGGAAACAAAGGAGAATTGAATCTACCCCTCACCAATACAAAGTGTCACCAATAATGAGATAGTTCTTCTCTGTGTGGAGAATTTGTTGTCAGTTGTATCACAAAAAATGCGAAATAAACTTTAGATTATGTAGATATATGATGATATCTCCATACCAAGGATCAAACGAAAAGATGAGGAAAATATCCTCATCTAGAAATGAGTCAATGAATATCTTGTCCTCCTTCTTTGCTATAAACTCTGACATCATCTTAGCAAAGACTAAGAACTTCTTAGATTTGTTAGAACAAAAGTCCAAATTAAACTCCGGAAGCAAAAATATCCACTTCTTGTACTTCCCTCTGATTATTCACTGATTCAACACATATTGAGACGAATTAACGTAAGTGAAAATAGTTGAATTTTGCAGCAAAATTTAATGTTGAATACATTGCACAACATGGAAGGATGCCATTGCCATATTTTCAACATGCAAATACTTTAGTTCGAAACCAACCAAGCAACACTTCAGATTGATGACATGCTCCTTGAGCTCATCATCCTCCTAAACTAACACTATGCCAATAGAGGATTCCGCTACTACAAGATACAACAAGAAATATCTATTTTAGTTTGGAGGATTAAGTGGCAGGATATAAATTAGATCTTTCTTCAACGCATCGAATGAATGTTGCTCTAATTCATCCCAGAAAAAAGGGACTCATGATTTCAAGATGTTCCTAAATCCTTTCGTGATATCGACATAGTTTGGTACAAAACACTGAAGGAAATTTTCCTTTCCTTGTAGGCTCTAAATTTGACGAACTGTACACAGAGGAGGAAACTGTAGTATTTCCTCAACTTTCAAAGGGTCTACCATGATCATTTTGGTTGACATGATAAACCCCAGAAGATGCCCTGATGTGACACAGAAAATGCACTTGATAGGGTTCAAGCAAATTTGATAATGTCAGCACCTTCCAAAGATAAGGAGGAGCTGTAATAGATGTTGCACCCTCTTATGAGAGTGAGTTGTAAGATCATATAGATAAGACTCGACTATGTGTTTTAGATCATGGAAAGAAAACATCATGACCTGCTAAAAAGTGGCTCCATCATTTTTTATGCCAAAGGGAATTTTGTTGTATGTAAAGGTTCCCCAAGGACAAATAAAAGTCATCTTATGTTCTTTCTCGGGCCGGATTTGTATCTAGTTATAACCAGAAAAATCGTCCATAAAAGAGAAAACCTCAATTCATGTGCATTTGTCAAGGATTTGATTGATAAATGGCGTAGGAAAGTTATCTTTAGGACAAGCATTATTTAAATCTCAGAAATCCATGCACACTCGAATTGTACCCTATTTCTTGTCAAGTAGAACAAGGTTGGATACCCATTCCATCAGTGAGACTAGATAGATAAAGCTTTCTTTAAGCAGTTTTTCCACCTCAACCTTAATTGTTGTTTCTTTCCTAGAGTTCATTAGTCACAACTTTTGTCGAACTAGTTTAGCATTTGCATAATTTTGAATCTCATGTTGGATAATCTAAGGATCAATTACTGACATTTCCTTATAAGACCAAGTGAACACGTCATGAAACTTCTTTAAAAGGGTTGTATATGAATGAATCTCTTCTATCAAATAGGATGCCCAAATGAAAAAAATGTCCACTACATTCGGGGTCTTGGAGATATTGATTGGGATAGTCTTCGAAATATTCGCCATGTTCCCCTCAGCATATATATCATGACTTGCTATAGGGTTTACTAGACGATAAACATCTCCAATAATGGTGGAAAGAAATTATCCTTTCTCTACAAGACTCATCTTAGGAAGGAAATAAGACTTACGATGTAAGTCTTCCCAAGGCCGCTCAGGACCTATCATCACCTCGAGGATCACCTCATATGAAGGGAGGATGATGTCTAAGAAATCGTGAGAATTATAAGAATTAAGAGCCCATACAAGCTCTAAAAATGGACCACTTCCTCCATCTAGGAAAGCGATGGATCTTTGATTGTTGTCTTGGTAATCTATCTTGGCTACAGACAGAGGTACTTCCATTTTGGTATGTTCCAATCTGTCTCTCGAATTCAATGGAGGAGGAAAAGTCCATGAATCTTCAAAGTAATAAGTTCAAAAATATCTCACTTGAAATATATAATCCTTTATCATAGACTATTCCGGAATGACCAAAATAAAATTAAAATTTAATGAAAGTGTCGGGAAATCAAAAGTAACCATTAGGGAAGGATACATCACGACACCCCAATTCACAGGTTCCCACTGTGAATTTTCAATCAAAGACACCATAAATATTGGTGATGCTACAGGATCCACCTGAGTGACTGACAATTAATCCACGGTGACAATCCTCCCCTCATGGTGGAAACATAACACTCAGGAAACCATGGAAACCAAATTTGTCATGGCATACATTCAGTTTCTTCCAAAGAGTAGATTATAGTCGAGAGGCGTGACAACTACCTCTACGTCGACACACACAATTTTTCCTTCTAACTAGATGGGGAAAGAAGGGATGATCCCATGTGGTCTAGAAGAACAGACATCGAATGTCGTAAGAAACGTTGGAGACAAAGATAAATCAAGTGAGTCAATATATCTCCAACATGATAGTGAAATGACACACGTCGAAGCACCTTCATCCACCACAGTGGGAAAAATATTTTCCAAACACAACTTCGTGGTGTAAACCACTAAAATATGGAATGAAACATAGTGCAGAAGGTGAGGCTTGACATTAGAAGTTTCAAACATGATGGAAAATAAGTTAGAGGATTCATAAGCCCCTAAAGCAAACAACAATGGGAAACATTGGAGAACTTCCAGTGCGGACATAGCACAAGGCATCTGGGACAAATATTCAACAATAGAATAATTTTGGGCCACTCTAGCCTTTAGATTGTGCAATGTTTGCTTCAACACACCTTTTGGTATGCAAGGCATTGGTTCGACATTCAGTTTCTCTATATGGAGAGAGATTGATGGTTGTAGTAACTCCTTATCTTGGTTTGTAGACTCGGGATTCTCGTAATCACGGGATCTGGTTTACAAATTAAGATCCGACTTCAGTATATAGAGGTTTTATGTTTCATATTCTGAAATGGGGGTACCCATATTACTCCCATCTGTATTAGGTATCGTGGACGTACCCTATGTTAAATTTTGTACTTGCAAAAATGGGTTAGTCAAAACAGTAGGATACTACTACATTAACAAGCGTTGGGCTTCCTCAAGTTTGGGGCAGAGGTGAATCAAGTGATCCTCTTTGCAAAGCTTGAAAGGAAACTTTCCCTTTCTCTTTTCATTATTTTCCCCCTCATCATTGTTACCTCGATTTTTCTCGTTTTACCCACCACACTTTTTTCCCTTGCCCTCCTTTTTTCCTCCAGGTTCTTGAGGAACCTTTGGAGTTGTCGATTGCACACTGTGTACATCTCATGACTAGGCCGTAGGGGTGGATAAACTAGTGGTCTGACCATACATTATTTTTCGAATCGATAACTGTTTCATCTCATTGGAAATCATATTTTCAGCTTTGCTTTGCAAATAACCGAAAACGCCATTGACATGCGGTCCTAATTTCGTTTTTTCCAATTCAAGTGGTGATCATTGTGCGTCTGGAATTATCTCATAGGGCATGCCTGACTAAGAGTAAATGATCTATAATTGTTGCACTCTAAAGATCACTTGTTCATATGTGAACATTCTTAAAGTCGCAACATCCTTTAAATAAATATAAGGAAGTAATGACTTTAGGAACCATTCTAAAATAAATTATGGAGGAACCATGGCCTTAATCAAGATTTATCATCTCCTCCATTCTAGAATGTGTTCAGAAATGTGAGTGGCTTTGTTATGGTAAAAATTATCCAAAATATTTGTGCCGCCATCGTAATGGACTGAGATTTGGAAATGATTAATAAAAACCATGGATAGATCACCAAAAGTTACAAATTTGATCCCTCTAGCTCTATGTACCATTTAGTAGCACCCCCAGTGAGGGTGCGTTGGAATAACCATAATGAAATGGAGTCGTCATTCAAAAAATTAGAGGATAACCATAAATGAAATGTTGTCACATGGTCTCTAGGTTATTCACCATTCTTACCTTTGAATTTTGGTATATCCAAAGGAAGTTTAGTGGGAACCGAAGGTGAACTAGGGTTAATACAATTTAGATCATTCATTAACTTGGGCAAATATGAAAAATGAAGGGTTTCAAGAAAAGGCAGTCTAGGATGCGACATTGAGGCAGGAAACACAGGATTAACAAGCCCCAAATTAGTAGCCTAAAAATACGGTTAAATTAGAAGCTGGCACCAGGTTACTAGGAAGAGTTTTTGGATGGGCCATAGCTTTGAATGAAACCATGTTGGCCCTGGTTAAATAGAGGAAAACCTCCACCTATCTGGTTCCTGAATAGAAAATCATGGTTTCCCCCTGTTCACCCTCCTTGCGAACGAAAATATATTTTCATGGGGACATTCTAACCAAGAAAGGGGTTTCCCTCTTGCGGTATCCCTTGCAAGGAAAAATATCCTTGGATGGGATTCTATTGACCATGGAATGGGTTTGCCCATACCAACATCGTAGATGAAGTGAAAGGATTACTTTTGAACCCACCATATAGTTTGAGCGGATTTGAAGTAGATGGAATGATAGCGGATTGAAATACACTACCCATAGAACAACCCCACCCCTTGGAGAGATTGGGGTTGGAAGATGGGAATGACCCACTTCCAATATAGCAAAATGACGGATAATTATAACCTTCACCCCAAGCAACAAAATGGTATGGGATAGATGAAATCCCCATGCCAACATTAGAATTTTGGTTCAATGAATGGGAACCAGTAAAGACACTTTGCATGCTCACTCATGACATACCAAACAAAAAGTGTTGTTTGTCGAAGGTAACGACATGGATGCACTGGAAGATTTAGTGGAACCAATGATAAGTGGAGAAAAGATGTTGATTGACGTGGCTATGGTGGACTGCACCACACTCATCGTTTGGTTATAGACGCCAGGAGGAAAAATTCCTCCTATTACAATTTTAGACATGGGAGTTCCTGGGACTCCCAACATAGACACCTTTGATGTTCCTTGCATATGACCCACATAAGGGAGATACTATTAGTGAAGTCGAACCTGGGATCTAGAATATGCACAACAACTAGATCATGAGGCCCACTTAACGAAGGGTTGAAAGGATGAGTGAAATCCTCAGCTCCAAGATCCAATATAGTAACAACCTTTGGATCAAAAGAATTAGTTTCTACAGGTTCCATATTTATGTTCTTGACAGGACCAGTCAGTACAAAAGTGTCAGATTGGTCAAGTCTACATCTCAAAGGAGGAGGTGGAGGATTGACCTCTACTTCTTCTTCACGATGAAGGCCTTGAAGTCTCCTCGATCGACGAGAAAATTGGTCAGCCACTTTTAGTTGCTAGCTCTAGGTGACTACCCACACCTTCCTAGAACATCTATGATCACAAACACACCACTAAAAAAGTCCCTAACAACAAAAACATTCACAAAAAACTTTTCCAATATCCTGACTCAAGTGGATTAGGTCCTAAGATCGCAATAGTAACAAAGTAAGCAAAAATAACTTCTGGAAAAAGGCACGGGTTGATTAAGTCTCATGGACCAGCGAATGAAGGAGTGAGACACATTTACCTTGACCTCCACTAACCATCCTTATCTAGTGCAAGTATCGATGCTTCACGAGGTTCCCTTCAGTATTATTGAGAAGTGTGATATGAAGTCCTTCCTATGTGCCATGGAAAAACCCCCACAGTCACCTTTGAGATCCATCGAAAAATAAACTAAGGTCACCAACTCATAGTCAGCATCCAAGGGAATAGTCGACAGTCAGGATCGAATGTATGGGAAGGGTAACAAAGATAGAAGCCTCAGAAGCACCGCCTCTCAGGGAGGTATGGGTATTAACGAAACCCCCAAAATGCAATATTTCTGCAATGATTGGTCAAGCTTTGGAAGGGTTATCTCCTTGGCTCTTCCTCACGCAACCTTGTGTTTGGATCTTGTGTGATAGTAGTTTCTTGACCACACTTATACGATAGTTGGGTTTTGCGCTCCCTAGCTTAGACTCCTAATTTTATTTTTGGCCTTGGAGAAATTAACTCTCCAACATAAACCAAGTCCCTAGACAAAATTGGATTTCATTTTATAGGTTGTTGTTTACTCAAAAAGGGGATGGAGAAAAACTAAATGATGTTTTTGATAAAAACAATAGAAAAACAATTAAGAACACAAATGCAACAATGCAGTTCTTCACTGAAAATGAGAATGTAGATAATGCTTCATAATTTAATAAAAACAAACTATGTCCTTATTGTATGTAAAAAATGCAATTTTATTTTCGATTAAATGCATTTACTCATGAAAGTTTCAAATACAAAACAACTAACAAGATTGGATTTCTTTTCGTTGAAGCTCTAGCAGCAAAAATTTTTGTTTTTAAGTACAAAAGTGAAACAAAAATCATGTGTATAATGAACTTTTGTTTTCATATGAAAATGCAAAATGGAAAGGAGGAAAATTCACAAACACACACTCTTACACTTTTACTTTATACAAATCAATAAAACAAGAAAGGGAAGAGGAAGAATGATTGAAAATAGATGACTAGACACCCTAAGAACATTGTATAAAGATAAAATAGAGTGTAACAAACACCCAATAGATCTTTCTAAAACCCTAAACCATAAAAAGTAAAAAAAAACAGTTCCTTGATTAAACAAGAAAGATGTAAAATAATTTTGAACATATTTTTATAATCTTGCAAGCAAAGGAAACTAATTATGACACCCAAAAACTACTCCAAAGACGTAGTAGGACCTAGGAATATCCCATAGAGTCACAACCCCTACCTCCATAAGTCTGGAAAAATTCAAAAAACTTCCTCACATAACACATACGTGACTTTCCAATGGACAAGTGGAATATGTACATGACTTTAACTAGAGAAAATCACATGCGTACATGATTGTACTAAAAGAAACCCGCGTACACCCTTAAAAATCCTATCTAACTGAGAGAGGAGGTGGAAGACACAAAAAGGATTGTAAAAATTCATAGAACACTAAAACAAGGCTTAAAACACATAAAAATATTCAAAAGAAATGAAAAAACAAAGCACCCCTAATGACCCAAAATTTTACGGAAATGTAAGTCCTATGGCTTTGAGTGAGGACCACAACATAGCAGTTCCTTTAAAAGACTCCTCTCAACATCTAATTAGACAATTAATTAGAAATAAATACTTGTAGTAGCTAAATTTTAGAAGAAAGAAAGAAGAAAATACCTAGAATTCTATGCTTGAATTATATCCCGATTGAGGTCCTCCACTCCAGAAACCCTTAACGATGATGTTTTGAAAGTCTTGCAACCAAAGAAGTATGAAAATGCAAGAAAGTAGTTATCCACTAACTAATTACATATAACCAATTCAAATTATATGTTATATTCAATACAAGATAAACATAACATCATTAAAAGCATTGATTAACATAAAGAATTGGAGGAGAATGAGAGTTATTTTATTGATAATAGAAAAAGGGGGGTTGGTTACAACCTATAACCATTGTGGCATGATCCTGAAGCTAGGCTCCAAGTTCCTCCACCCAAGGCCTGTGATGATGAGGTATACCTCCAAATTTTTGTGTCTTGATGGGTCCAAGGAAGAAATGGCTTTCTACTTGGCAAGATAAAGAGGAAAACAAATCCTGAAAATAAGGGTTTTTAAAGGGGGAAGACAATCTCATAAACGTAGGGAAATAGGGGCTTGGAGGGATATTAGGAAACTAACAGCACAAGGATGCATCTATTTCATGATGTCTTTCCTCCATCCCAAGGCTCTGTTTTACACTCCCTTTTGTCAGTTGGAGTAGTTATGCATGAGATATAGGAGGTCGGGAACCTAGGGAACCCATCAACTCCGTCTGAAATATCGGGAATTATATTTTTTTTAGCCAATTAAACATGTACGTGGGTTTCTAACTAGAGAATCGCGTATGTACACAAATTCCTTTAAGGAGAGTTGTGTAAATCTTGAAAAATGGGATTTTAAATATATTTTTAGGGAGGAAAGGGGGCTTCAGCTCTTGAAAAATAGGGAAAGTATTGTAAATGATGCCAAGGATTCATCATGAGCATATATCTACTTTGACACCTATCTACTTATTGATAAAGAACTTGACATCTAATCTTTTTCATCTTTAATTGATCTAGAGATGATGGTTCATTATCATATGGACAACAAACCATCTCCTTGAATTATAGAATGATGCCACATTGTATGTTTCTTCATTGTTGTTGTGTTGGTATGAGATCCAATGACTTCTAGAGGTTCCAATTTATATTGAAGTTGCTACAAGTTCCAAATTATCTTGCAACATAATAGTAAATAAACAATATCCAATCTTTTTTGTCCCAAAAAATATCAAACTTAAGAAAACAATATTAAAAACAACTATATTTACCTTAATTTCCCCTTTTTTCTTTTATCCAATGTTTGTCATGAAAAGTGATGGAAAAAAGCATTTTTTGAGGAAAAATGATGGAGAAGGATGTCAAGAAGTAGTATTTTTTAGTAAAAAATGGTGCTAATTTGTGGATCCAATAGGCCCTATCTTAAGAATTATTATGCATAAGTCAGAAGGCCATGTAGTGCTTTGTATATTATGTATTTTTAGTAGTGTGGTGCGAGTTCTTGTTATTTTTGTGTGTACTTTGATTCATTTTAATGTTTATCATGTTAGTTTCTCAACTTGTCTATGTTAGCATATACCTTAGCATATACCTTGGTTTATCTAGGATTTTCCAATGACACTAGTCGTAGTACCTAGAACATCTCTTCCATTTATTGGATGATCTTTTCTCCCACAAATGAACTAGTGAGTTCAAGGGGCATATTCCTTAGTCCTACAACCAACAAAGAGTATAGTGTGGTCATAAAGATATTTTATAAGGCCATTTCTATCAGCATATGTAGGTTAGTTGTGAATTTAGATTCTCATTTAGTAGCATCACGGTTGAATAACATATATCTGGTCAGAAATCTTATGATTCTTAGAAAAACTTTAAGAGTGCCTTCTTGATAGGCATTTTGAGTATGTTGTTTACCATCATGTTCCAAGAAGTTCAAACATATTTTCTAATTCGTTATATAATTATGTGCTATATTGGAATTTTTCACATTAAGCATTAATAATTAAGCATCCATGTACAATGTACATACACTATGAATTTTCATAGAACATTATTTGAAACATTAAGTAAGAACTAAACTACATGTATATATCACATAGTGTGTCAAGTACAACCTCATATCCAAAAATATGTAGTGTACAAAATTGGGATACATATCCCATGATGATACAAAGTATATATATAAGCAGAGATACTAGCTATATCTCTTTCATAGTTCAAAAAGAGGGGAGAAATTCATCTAGTCCTCCTAAGGCATGTGCATCTTATGATAACATATAATCACGTTGGAAACCCACCTCGATAGTTGGACAAAATAACATGGTACCCCCATGACATGACATTGTAACCTCCATGGGACTTCATCGACTCTTAGCATAGGGACTCCCATGATAATTCCCTCTAGGTTCCTCCACACCTCATAGAGGATTTTTGTAGCATCCTTGGTATCCTCTCCTTTCTCTAGATGTTTCTCTTCTCTGGCCCTACTGTGATTAGGGGCCATCCCTGCTAGTCAAATTGGTCCAACATCTGTGTCATGGTGAATCATAATGGTTAATTACACTACATAAAAAAATACATATTCAAAAAAACCCAAAAACATTAAAAAATTCAAAAACCAAACACATGGTTCCATTCTTACCTAGTCTAGAGGAAATGGAAGTGCATCAATGGAATATCTTGCAATCTGATATGGAAGTTTCGAGAGGTGGGAATTTCAACAAGGTAAATGTGAAAATGAACCCTATTTTTCCATTAATAGACTATTTTTGGGTCTTTTCAGAATTTTAAATGGTTATTTTTAGGCCTAAACTGAAACAATTCCTTTCATTACTTTTGATTCATGCTTTGTACTACTTTTATGAGATTTTACTATGTAGTATAACATAGGTTCTAGTGTTTCTGTATTGTTTTTATAGGATATGGTGACATTTAGTTTAATTTTTTTCTTTGGAAACATCCACTGAAACATGAGGTTTGTGTTCTAGACTAGCATATAGTGATAAGTTTTTCCTTGCATCTCACTATTGCATTATTACCTGTCACTTTTGTCATAATTATGCCTTAGGTTCAACCATTCTAGATTGCAATATTATCATTTATTTTGATTGCATGTCATAACTTACACAATAGTTCCTACCCTTCATGGGAACCCTAGTTATCATTCCCTTTGTCATTTAATTCCCATGCTGCAATTCTTGGTAGGTCCAAGAACCTTTATTTAGACCCACTGCGACTAAAAATTGAGCTTCATTCTTCTCTCTTAATATTTTTCTAGCCATGTATCAAAGGGGTTCCCATTATCATTTAATTTTATTAATGGTTTCATATGATTATTGTTGCTAATGTCCTAGTGTATACTTATGTGCTATTGTTTACTTTGATCTTTCTTACAACCATTACAAATAGTCTTGACCTCTTTCCATTTGCATTGATTTTCCTCTATTATGCAACCTTTAACTATGCAAAAAATTTATTCTATGAGTGGACATCACTTACCTAATACCTTTACTACATTAAATTTGCATAGGCCTATTCCAAATGCTTGGAACATAGTTGCATGCCTTTGTGACACTCATTTTCTCTGATGAGATCACTTTTACCTCTTTTTTGTGCTCGTAAAACCATGAAAAGGACATTATAAGCACACATTTATCTCTTTTCCATGCTCATAAAACCATGGAAAAATTCATTACCATGCATACTTTTATCTCTCTTTTCTGCTTATAAAAACATGAAGGAGACACACAAAAAAGAGGGGGCGATAACCCAAATCTCACTACAACATAACAAGAAATTAGTGCCTAAAATAGTGTCGTAAATAGAGAATTTTAGTTCACGAATTGGACACCTTTTTTGGTGTAAAAATGGGCCCAATCTAGATTGTTTATAATTGTGCCAGATTTAGCTCTAGAATTAGAGTCAGATTTAGCATCGGATTTAGCCCCGGAAAAATAGCGCCAGGAATAGTGCTAGGTTTAGCGCCAGGTTTAGAGTCAGGAATAGTGTCAGAAATGATGCCAAGATTAACGCCAGGAATAGGGCCAGGAGTAACACTAGATGTGTCTACTAGTTTTTATTTTGATATGCCTTCCAATTTTTCTTCCAGGTTGGCTTCTGGTTTGGCTTCCAATTTTACGTCCAGTTTGCTTCTGATATGCCTTCCAATTTTTCTTGCAGTTTGGCTTTTGGTTTGGCTTCCAGTTTTACATCTAGTTTTGCTTATAGTTTTGCTTCCCATTTTGCTTCTAGTTTTGCTTCCAGTTTTCCTTCTTGTTTGGATTCTAGTTTTGCTTCTGGTGTGGCTTCCAATTTTGCATCCAATTTGGCTTCCATTGTTGCTTCCTTTTTTTCTTCCAAAAATTCTTCTTGTTTTTCTTACAATTATTGATTTAATATGTTTTATTTCTATTTAATTAGTTAAATATATCATGTCTCTTAAATAAATTATATGATTGTATAGTAATTCATACAAATGCATTTGAAATATTTTATAGGATAACATTTATAAATATTTTTTAGGGAAACAAACATCCATACAAATGAACAACATCATTATACTTATTAAATATCCATCAAAATAGAATCTACAACATCCAGTATATATAAAATAAAAAGATAATTATTATAACATGATCATCATCTTTAATTAAAAAAAAGTGAGTCAAATATCTATAATTTAAGTGAATTTGACCACATCCATCATGAGCAATAGATCAAAACCATCATATGTAATAAATATGCATCCAAAAATCATCAACCACTTTCAATATATAAAAATTGACGAGTCATTACTGATAATATCATCATCATATATAACTAAAACAAGTGAAATTCAAATATGCCAATAGATCAATAACCTGTCAAAGTGATACATGTCCAACATGAGACATACGTCAAAATGATACATCATATACAAATGATATAAATAAAAATGATAAATTATGTAAGACAAAATGATACAAGTCAATATGATATGTCATGTCAAAATGATACATGTAAAAATGATACAAATCAATAATATGGTACTGGAGGCCGGGAAAATGATACATATGATAGTAACCATGAAAAGAGGCATTATAAAAATATATAAAAAATGAACCATGATGCAATCTATATGATCATGAATGTCACTGGATGCTACCAGCAACTGCCTCATCATCATCATCATCATTTGCATCGGCATTGGCCTCGCCATTATTTGTATATGTGTCATCATGAGCATCATCTTCCATCTCAGCATCAGACCCAACATCATCTTGTTCTATTTGATGAGGATGATCTGGATCTTCTGGAAGATCCTTGTTTAGAAAAAAAAACATTTAGAATGAAAAGTTTTTATTTATTTCAAGCAATAATTAATTTATTTGTTATATATCTAATATTACAACATATGACATGAAACGATAATCATATTACATCATATCAAATTGCACATACGATAACACAATTTCAAGTAAGTTGCAGCTAAGATGTCATTCCAATGATGTAAAACATTTAACAATTCTAATAAATGTTAGTAAAGATCATAAAAAAGTTTGTTATACAATTTGACTATCAATTGTAATTTCTATTACATAAGCTCAAGTACAAACACTCTCCATTTTGTCCTATATATGATTATGTTTTCCTTGAAGACATTTTAAGAGTTAACTAGTCTATATGTATTCTCTTATATTTCAAAAATGAATAGGTCTTCATTAGGTCTAGGAACACTTCCACAAAGAATTATGCCCTAACCATTACTTTTCCCATGAATTTTGTCTACTTTTGAATATTGTCGTTGTTTAGACTCATGCAACAAGTGGCATGTTGTTGGTTATAGTGGCTAAAAAGGAGTCGTGACTCTGGATGCCAGTTTCTAACCAGTGTCACCCCCCCAATTTTGGTTTTTTAGGAGTTTTTCTTGGTTTTTCTTGCTTAGATCTATAGATCTGGGGCATCCTTGATCCCTAAATTCCTCAAGAACACAAAATACTCCTGAATTAGCTATTTTGTTTTGCATGAATTTTTTGAAATAGAGCTTGGTTGGCTTATCTGTTAGTAGCATCTCAAAGTCTAAAGAAATACTTGTTTCATGCCTTGCCATGCCATGTCTTACCTTTCCATGCCATGCCTTGTCTTTCCTTTCCATGCCATGCCATGCCATGCCTTGTCTTGTCTTTCCATGCTTTGGCATGTGTTCTCATTATTTTCCATGCCTTTCCTTGCATTTCCTTTCCTTGCTATGACTTGCCTTTCCTTTCCATTCCTTGTCTTCCCTTTCCATGCCATGTCATTACTTGTCTTTCCTTGCCATGCTTTTCCATGCCTTGCCTTGCCTTGTCATTCCTTTTCTAGAATTTCCTTCCCTTTCCATGCCTTGCCTTTCCTTGACATGCCTTTCCATGCCTTGCCTTGATATGCCTTGCCATGCCTTGACATGTCTTGTCATTCCTTGCCTTGTATTTCCTTTCCTTTCCATGCCATGGAATGCCTTGCCTTAACTTTTCATGCCATGTCATTCCTTGCATTTAATTTACTTGATATGTCTTTCCTTGACATGCCTTTCCATGCCTTGTCTTTCCTTTTCTTCTCTTCCCTTGTATTACCTTTCCTTTCCTTGCCTTTCCATGACATGACATCTCATGCCTTGCCATATCATTCCATGCCTTTTCATGCCATGCCATGCCTTACCTTGCCATGCCATGCCTTGCCTTGCGTTGACATGGATGTCCTTGCCATGCCATGGTTTTTCATGTCGTTCCTTGCCTTTACATGCCATTCCTTTCATTTCCTTCCCATGCCTCTCCTTTCCTTGACATGCCTTCCTTTTCCTTGGCATGCCATACCTTGCCTTGACATGCCATGCCTTGCCTTGATTTTCCATGCTTCTCCTTGACATGACATGCCCTGCCTTGCCTTGACATGAAATGGCTTGCCTTGACAGGTCATGACTTTCCTTTCCTTGCCATGTATTTTCTTGTATTTCCATGCCTTGCCATGCTTCTACTCGATTGAAGGCCAAGGAGATGAAATTTTTAGCCTTACTTTTCCTTACTTTTCCATATTTAAACCATTCCCATTCTTCATTCCATCACCATTTTTACATATAAATGTGTAAAATAAGTTTCTTTTGTCATTTCTTTTATTTTCTGAAATTTAGACAAAAATTAGCCATTAAATACAAATTTTTACCATAAATTATAGGAAGTTGTAACTTTTGGTAATAGCTTTGTGGTTTATATACTTGTAGGATATCTAGGAGAATTCTAAGACATGTGGCATGATCCTTGATGTCCATGGTTTTGATTAATTGGGTTAGTTTCCATTGATGTCAACCCTTGAAGAAAGTTTGGTAGTGAATTCTGGTAGCACAAAGGTTTGGGTAATGGACACAAGTTTGTTTGATGGATAATGGTATGAGTTTTGATATATTTTTAGGTAAGACTATTCTAGATGGATAGTACATGTAATTCCCTTTACGGTGGTATGTGGAATGTCACATAACTCCTCACGGTTAGAGAGTTATGGCCATGTGAAGTTGGAGAACCCTCATGAGTCATCTAGAAGCCCCAAAAAGTCAAAGTGTTTGCAAAAGAAATTATTTAAATAATAAATTTAATGGAGAAATCCCTAAAATAATAAAAGTGGGATGCTACATGAAAGTATAAATAAGAGGCAAGACTCTCTCATTTAATCACACTTGAATATCATTGAATATCTATTTTAGTGGAAGGTTATTTGGGAAGGTATTATTGATAGAGAAAAATTGTAGCAGAAAAAGTGTAGCAGGAAAAGTGTGGTAGAAAAAGTGCATTAGAAAAATAGCGGTAGAAAAAGTGTGGTATAAAAATCGTGGCAAAAAAATCACGGCAGAAAAAGTGCGGCAAAAAAAGTGCGACAGAAAAATCGTGGCAACGGCATGGTTGGGGTCTATTTATGAGAGATATGGCACATCTTGTTTGAGGTAAGTTTTGTGAGCTAGGGTTTAGCTATTGAGATGGTATTGGATGTTTAGTATTGTTGCATATATCAGATTTGTTGAGAGATACATTTGGTATTTTGTTGTTAATATTTGGCATATGGGTATTGGTATTTTGGTTGTGATGTGTTATTGAAGTTGTTGGTTTAGCTTGAGGCTACATAACAGTGACATTGTGGCACATGGTTTTAGGTAAGGGTTTATAGTATTTGGTTTATGGATAGTGTTAGCGTCGGAAGTCACTCCTGGATTGCTTGCAGGAGCAGAGCCCGACACCCATCAGTTTTAATGTCACGATTGTTTTTTTTTTAAAGGGATGATCGAATGGAGATAAAGGCTCGAGGAGATATCACTCTAACTCAGGGACTAGATCTAGCATGTATGGGACAAAGGAGGTCTTGATCTAAGTTTAGCCAGTGGGTTGATTAAAACATGAGCAGATGGAAGACTTATCAAGAAAGGTGAACAAACAGCTTTGGGCAACAGGCTTTCAACAGTTTGTAGAAGAAAGACTCTGAATGCAGGATCTGCTTGGTTCAGGGCCTCAAGAGACTGAAGGTGGACTTGACTGGATCCTCCAATTCCAAGTCACTCAGCATTGGGAAAATCACAGGAACTTATTAGAGACAGCGCAACTAATACAGTGATCCATTACAACATCATCCTATAATAGCCACAGCTCGACTGGATCCTCCAATTCCGAGTTGCTCTAACACAGTGTAACAAAGAAATAAAAGGAACTGGCATTCATAAGACAAGAAGTCTCAAAAGTTCATACATGACCAGAGTAACAGTGCTTCATTAGAACTTTACAACCGGGATCGTTGCTCAACCATCGATACTTACAAAATATAAAAACTGAGTCTATATACTCAGGAAACTTCACCTCACAGAGGCGTGTACAGTCACTCAAAGCTGGGTGTCCCTTCAGTCAAACTCGTACTGATGTCTTCTTTTAAGCGCCATCTTAACTAAGCATGGCTCTTGTAAGGAGAGTAGCTGAGCCATTAAGTGTTGGGCTAGTGTGCGCAGACTTTCCTGTTGAATCAAGGACTCCGCCATGGCTTCTCTGGGAAAATCGATACATAGGACCTCCTCGGGCAGACGGCTTGCCAGAACCTCCATTCCCTCACTTAATGAATGAGAGGAAGTCTCAACCACCCGCGCCTGCCGTCATTTACTCCAGGCGAGAAACAATAAGGAGATCGGATCCGATGGCGCCTAGAGGTCGCGATGATCCCCTCTGCAACTGAACTCGGCACCTCGGGCCTTCTCTATGCAACCCCTTCCTCTCCCTAAGTGACCATGGGCTATGAACATATGCTTTCGACGCTCGCGAATATGAAAGGGATAACCTTTGCTAATTGAAATTGCGATGAGCGATATGCCGAGAAGGCTTAATCTGGCACCGCGTGTCCTTCTAGATCTGACGGTTCTTACTTCTCCTGGCGATGCCATGGGCCCAGGCTTGAGATTCTCCCGGCACCTTACACCTCGAAAAATAACGGAGCTGCTTTTTGCATGTTGGAGTCACGATGGGCGAAGCGTCGAGATGGCTCTACTCGCTGTCAGGTGTCCCTTCTGGATGGACGGCTGAGATCTTCTCGGCAAGACTGTGGGCCCGAGTCCCAGATGCCCTCAGCACTTCACGTCTTGCAGCTGGGAGGAGGCTGGTCCTCGTTCTTCAAAGTCACAAGGGGTGAGGAGGCGAGGGGCCCAATCGCGCGCCAGGTGTCTGCTTCAGATGGACGACTGAGATCTTCTCGGCAATGCTATGGGTCTGAGTCCCGGATTCCCTCGGCACTTCACGTCTCGTGGCTGGGAGGAGGCTGGTCCTTGTTCTTCAAATTCACGAGGGGCGAGGAGGTGAGGGGCCCAATCGCGCGCCAGGTGTCTGCTTCAAATGGATGGCTGAGATCTTTTCGACAATGCTGTGGGCCCGAGTCCCGGATGCCCTTGGCACTTCGCGTCTCGTGGCTGGGAGGAGATAGACCTTCTGTTTCAAAGTCGCGATGGACGAAAAGGCGAGGAGCCTAATCGCACACCACGTGTCCCTCCGGATGGATGACTGAGATATTCTCGGCAATACTGTATAGCTCTTTTTACTGTTGGTTCTCTCCACACGTAACCGTCAGCTAAGGCTTAAGTACTAGCGCCTCTCACAACTCGCGACCTCGTGAGTTGGAGTGTCGAACCTTAGCACTCTCTCTCCGTAAAATCCCGAGAGGCGATGGCTCTTTTCTTTTCCATAATTCTCGTGACTCACGATCTCGCATGACCAAAGGATATGGTCCGCTCTCCGAACTCATGAACCCCGAGTTCAAGAAATGAACCTCCACATCAACTGATCACGATCAACGGCACTCGCTACTTCGCGAGTTCTCCATGGACACTTCTGACCGTTCACCCCTTTAACAACTTCTGCGCTAAACTTGGCGTGACTCGGCTGAGTGCAATTACCCGCCGACCGTTGATCTGTTTCTCAAAAAAGACCTTGGATGTTGCCGATGACACTTTGTCCGCTCGCTTGACCTACTACTTGGAAAAATAGGGATTCTCCTGTGCTGCGCTTGATTATTTCGTGCAACTTGCAGACCCGAATGCTCTCGAGCCCATGACAAGAATTATCACTAACATCAGTCTCCATGGAGGATAGAGTTGTCCCTGTGATTCTCTAAGAACTCCTTCTGTAGCTTCAGTGCCTTGCTATTGGGCTATGGAGTCACTTATTAGGCCGAAAACATACAAAAAGAAATGAAACAAAGAACTAAAAGACAATATTTACAAGCAGAGGAGCCGTCTAAGGCTCAAATAAAACATTTTTTCAGGAAATGCCCATTCACTGGGCTGTTGAAAACCTCTTCACCCTCTAGATCCTGCAACCCATATCTGTTGTTGGAGAAAACTTCAGAGATTTTGAAGGGGTCGATCCAGAGGGCGTCGAACTTGTTGTGCTTGCCTTTATCCTGTCTGGGTGCGTCCCACTTAAATACCAAGTCCCCGATCTCGAACTCCTTCTTCCTGACCTTTCTGTCAAAAACCTGTTTGATATTCTGTTGATGACTGTAAGCTACGTCCCTCACTTGTTCTCTGATCTTCTACGCTTCCACTATCTGATGGATTCTTCTGATCATATGATCTGGTTCTCCCTCGTAGTCTTGAAAGAACTTCGCCATAGGTAACGCGAGCTGAGTAGGGAAAACCGCCTCTACTCCATAGACTAGTTGAAACGACAAAGTGCCCAGAGACTTCTTCGTTGTGACACAATCGGCCCACAGAACAAATTTCAACTTTGAATCCCAAGCCCTTTTGTTATCCTCTAACAATCTTTTGATGATCTTCATCAGGCTTTTGTTAGAAGATTATGCTAAACCATTTCCCTGGGGATAGTAGGGGGTGGAGTGAATTAGCGAGATCCAGAACTACTCACAAAACTTAATTAGAGGTTCAGATTTGAAAGGAGTAGCATTGTCGGTGACGATCCTGCTGGGACAACCAAATTGGGTTATGATATCCTCCAGGAAGCTGATAATTACTTTGTGTGATGCGCTTCTGATGGGGACAGCTTCTATCCACTTGGTGAAATAATCTGTTGCAGTCAGGATCCAACTGTTCTGACCACTTGAGGGAGGATGAATCTCTCCAATGATGTCCAATCCCCACTGTTGAAAGGGTGTTGAAACCACTACAGGCTTTAATGGCAGAGATTTGAGCTGCTGCTTACCTGAGAACTTCTGGCATTTTATACAAGTTCTGATTTCTCTGCAAACATCAGGGAATAAAGTGGGCCAGTAATACCCAACTCGAAGGATCTTATGGGCTGTGGTCTTCCAAAAATAATGACCCCCACAAAGGCCACTGTGAAAATAAAAAATAACCTGCTGGGCTTCTTGTGGGTCCAGGCACCTTAGAAATACCCCTGAAGGATCTTTCCAGTACAAGGCTTGGTCAATGAGGAAATATCTAACTACCTTGAGCTTTAAATCTCTCACCTTTCTCTTTTCCATTCCATCAGGAGGCCTCAATTTTTGCAGAAAATACAAGCTATCCTTGTACCAGGAGCATGTTGCTAGAGACAAGGCATCCTGAAAATTCTGGTTGAATGACTCAACTTGCTCATTGATGAAACTAATCCCTAAGTCTTTGCAATTGGATTCAGCCAACAACTTAGCCAAACCCTGCCCCTTTATCAACTTGGTGGGCTTGATTTCTAGATCAAACTCTAGGATCTTGGCGATCCACTTACCCCTTCTTCTGTCTATGTCAAGTTGTATAAGAATGTCCTTCACAGAGGCTAAAGGAACGTATGCAGTGACTTTTGAGTGCAATACATAGACTCTGAAAGATTTGAAATCTTTCACTAGGGCATAGGCCTGCTTCTCCATGATCTCGTACTGGATTTCTGCATCTCACAATGCCTTGATGTAGAAGGCAATAGGTTGCTCTTGCCCTTGCTCGTTTTTCTGCAACAAAACTGCTGCTACTGTATCACAAGAAGCAAAAGAAAAAATTAGGAAGTCTTTAGAATAATTAGGGCTGATTAGCACAGGTGCCTCAGTCAGCGCTCTCTTTATTTGGGCAAATGATTCCCTGGGTTCAGTAGTCCATTTCACTTCATTTCATTTCCTGAGCATGGTTGTGATGTGTTTTACCAACTCAGCAAAATTAGAGACAAATCTCCTCAGAAAATTTATCTTCCCAAAAAAGGCCTGAATTTCCTTCTTAGATCTGGGAAGTGACAGGGTCTGAAGTGCTTCTATCCTGCTAGGGTCAATCCTTACTCCCTCTACTGACACTATATGGCCTAATAGCTTCCCTTCCTTCATGGCGAACAAATATTTCTTGGGGTTTAAAGATAGGTCGAACCTTCGACACTTTAGGAAAACCCTCTTCAAGTGGTAGCAGTGCTCCTTGTCTGTTATGGAGAAGACAGTGATGTCATCCAGATATATTACCACAAACAGGTCCTTCTCCCCGATGAAGGCTATGTCCATGGCCCGCTGAAATGTTGCTCCTACATTCATCAGTCCGAAAGGCATTTTGGCATACATGAATGTGCCCCAAAGAGTGGTGAAGGTCATTTTTTCCCTGTCCTCAGGCATGAATGATATCTTATTGTAGCCAGAAAAGCCATCGATCATGGATATTCTAGATGCACCAATGAATTTCTGCAATATGTGTTCCATGTTGGGTAGGGGATAATTGTCTTTCCTTGAGCTCCTGTTCAGGTTCCTGAAATCAACACAGAGTCTGATTTCCCCACTTTTCTTTCTCACCAGGACCAAATTGGCCACCCAATCGGAATATCTCAAGGGGACAATGATTTGGGCATCTAGTAGCTTCTTCACTTCTTTCTCCATGACAGGTAGCAACATGGGATTTATCTGCCTCAGCTTCTGCTTGAATGGCTTAGCCTCTTCTTTCAGCGGGATCTTGTGCTCAATGACTGATGTGTCAAACGTCTTGAGGTCTTCGTAGGTCCATGAAAACACATCAGCAAACTCTCTCAGCAGCTTGGTATATTCAACCCTCTGCTCCTTGGTCAAACTCCTTGACAGCTTGACAAACTTAGGCTCCCCCGGTGTGCCAATGTTGCACTTAGCTATGTCAGCATCATCACCTAAAACTCTGCCCTTTACTGCCACATCATTCCCATCGAATAATCTCTCTAATGGGACAAGTCCTCTCGGAATGTGATTGCTAGGCAACTGAATAATGTCATGCTTTGCTATTTTACTCAGCAACTTACCCCCATCAGACCCTTCCTCAGATACAGAATCTTGGTTGATATGCATTTCTGAAAATTGTTCGATAGTCTCCAAGAACTTCTTGATCTCTAGGTCATCCTCAAACACCTTCCAATGTTTGATGTTGTCAGGTATGGAGGGTCTGTATTTTACTTCTACATCATATCTAAATTTCGGGGGCAAGGGTACTTTAAAATTACTTGCTAATGCAGCCAAGGAATCTGCCACTGTATTCTTCTCTCTTGGGATGAAAGAAATGTTAAAAGCTGAGAAGAAACTGTCAACAAGATCCCACACCTCATTTCTGTAGCTTCTAAGTTGGGGATGCTTAGCCTGATAAGCGTTTCTGACCTGTTGGACTACCAACTCTGCATCGTTGAACACTGCTACTTCCTGAATTCCCATTTCCCTCGCAACTCTTAATCCCAGGACAAGAGCCTCATACTCTGCCACATTGTTGGTAGCCTCAAATTCTAATTTTTATGACAGAGATATGGTTTCCTGAGCAGGTGACACAAAAACCACCCCAGCTCCAGCACCTTCCCTGGAAGAGGCTCCATCAAAGAACATTTTCCAGAGGGGGGTGACGGAGGGAGGAGGTTTAGGGAAAATGGTGGGCTACTTTCTGAGTTTCAAAGGAGGCTCGGGGGCATGGGTGAGTTGTAGTAAACTGGAGCCTAAATCAGTGTCCAAGGAAAAGATGGGATGATTGGTGGGGTTAGCTTCGTCACTGATTATGTAGACCAGTTGGGCTTCTCGATATAGTCTTCTATGCTCTCCTCCGAACACTGGGATAGTAGCATACGTGAGGTCCATCTGCAAGGATCCCCCTAGTCTTTTTATCCAAGATCTTGATAGTAGCATACCGAACTTGGGGGGGACATCAGCTACCATGATATCCATGACCACACTTTTCATGGGCAGTTGAAACAAGGTTACAACAAGGTCTTTAATAACTCCAAGACACTGAACTCTCCTGGAGTCAAAATAATAGAGGTCATGATAGGCTCGGGTGACTTCTAGTCCTAACTCTTCCATAACAGTTTTGGGCATGAGGTTGTCAGAAGCCCCTAAATCCATCAAGAAGTTGTGCAGCACTTTATCATGTATGTTCAGGGATGTGTAGAAGGGAGGGGATGAATCATCTCTATCTTCTACCATGGGACCTAGGACAACTACTGGCTTTTCATCTTGGAGGTTTATGGAGTCAGTGGGAAGGCATGAGGCTTCAGACTGTAAAATATCAGAGAAGCATTTTTTGAATTCTCCATGTTTAATTAGCTCAGTGAGGGGCACAAGGATTCTGATCTTTTGAATCTCATGCTCAAAATTAGAAGAAGATGTAAGCTTTGGAATCTCTCTTATTTCAGGGGCATAATGGTGGACAATGGGAGAGAGGGGTTGAGCCTTCTTACCTCTGTGACCATCTGCTACTTCATTAGTAGGTTTCTCTATTCCAGTGGTCTGCTCAGGAATATCAGGTGTTGTTTTCTTTTTGTCGGACCTCAGGTTATACCTGCCTCGGCCGCCGCTAGCCTTGTCCCCCTTGCTTAGTTCATTCAGCTGACTGTCAATGAGAGACTCTTCATAGGCTGATTGAGTGAGATGAGGAAAAGGAGGAGTGTCTCTGAAGCAATGGATTTCATGATCGGGCTCATCTATTTCCCCTTCTTCCCCCTCGGCCACAAAATTGTTTTGTAAAGGGGCCTGAATTTTTTGATCTTCTCTGTCTCTTCCCCTCTCTCTTTGCACATTCGAGGGAGTAAAATTGTTTGGCCTCCTGAAACCTCCTTTTTTTTCGGTGTTCTGAGGGCCCTTGTATGATTTCCTCACCTCGAACTTCATTCTCTCCATCTCTGTAGACAAAGACTTCACCACCTTGGTTATTTCATCCACCTGAGGGTGAGGCACCAATGATGGGCCTGGAGTTGAGGCTTCAGACTTTCCCTTTCTCCTGTCTGCGTCGGTCTTGTCCCTCAGTCTGTCAGCTGCGAACACATTGGATTCCACCTATATGGCCACATCTTGCATTTGAGCTAAGGAGGGGGCTCTTCTTTCTCTCAACAAAAGGCATAAATCAAGGCCAAACGCACTAGCATACAAAATCTTAGCTGAGGCTTCTGAAGGCTTTATCTCGGCAGGGATTTCGTTATACATTTTATTAAATCTTTTGGAGAAGTCAGAGACAGACTCTCCTTCCATCTTCTTCAAAGACCCAAACTCTGTCATGTAATACATAAAATCCTTCCTATCTCCCCACTGTCTCAGGAAAGCACTATCTAGAGCTTCAATCCCAGCAATAGACCCTGGAGCCAATCCTCTAAACCACTTCCTCACCTCGCCATCCAGGCTCTGGACGAAGACTCTCATCCAGACATCTTCATTTTCAATATTAAGGTTGTCTGCATAACTGTAGAAAGAAGCCAGGTGCTCTTCAGCAGTTATGTCTCCTTCCCCAGTGAACTTGGGCATGTATTTCAAGTAATCCCCAGCAGGGAGAGGATTCATAGGATGGGGAAGAATTAAGGGAGCATATCTGGCAGCGACTATGGCATCCATTCTATTCAGAAGGGGGATTAGCACCAGCCATAGGAATATTAGGTGGAGGAGAACTTGGAGGAGAAGGAGTTCGCGAAGGGGCTACTAGGAATGAGTCCCGAAGTGGAGTGGGAAACAAGAGAGGATTTAAGGAGAAGGATAACAAGCTCAAGTCCGTAGGTGCTCCTCTTTGTGCAGGAGTGGGAAAATCTTCTGTAGTCCTAACTCTATGCCAAGGTATAGCTTCATAGGAGAAAGGAGTGACAAGGGTTTCTCCTTCCAATCCTAGACCGGGAGGGGAAAACTCAGCAGGAACACTCCCAAAATTTAAGAAGCGGGAAACTTCAATAAATAGTCTGCTAAGGGGCTGAGGAGAAGAAAAAGGAGTTCCTACAGAAGGAGACAACGGATTACCTGGTTCAGTGGTGGAAGTTTCTCCTTCAGAGGCCTTTCCTTTTCTGTAAATCACCTTAGGATCGGCTACAGGCGTAGCTAGGGGCAGCTCTGGATGGGACCACGTATGTCTACCTCTGGAAGCCACAACTAAAACAACAGGTTCGCTCCAGTGGAGTCACCACGTGCACAGTAGCAATCTCAATAGTTTTGATATCTGATGCACCTTCAGAATCAGCTAATCGTTGTCATTCAATCCCGGGGAAAATATTCAACTTCATCCCCGGCAACGGCGCCATAAATGTTAGCGTCGGAAGTCACTCCTAGATTGCTTGCAGGAGCAGAGCCCGACACCCATCAGTTTTAATGTCACGATTGTTTTTTTTTTAAATGGATGATCGAATGGAGATAAAGGTTCAAGGAGATATCACTCTAACTTAGGGACTGGATCTAGCATGTATGGGACAAAGGAAGTCTTGATCTAACTTCAGCTAGTGGGTTGATTAAAACATGAGCAGATGGAAGACTTATCAATAAAGGTGAACAAACATCTTTGGGCAACAGGCTTTCAGCAGTTTGTAGAAGAAAGACTCTGAATGCAAGATCCGCTTGGTTCAGGGCCTCAAGGGACTGAAGGTGGACTTGACTGGATCCTCCAATTCCAAGTTTCTCAGCGTTGGGAAAATCACAGGAACTGATTAGAGACAGCGCAACTATTACAGTGATCCATTACAACATCATCCTATAATAGCCACAGCTCGACTGGATCCTCCAATTTCGAGTTGCTCTAACACAGTGTAACAAAGACATAAAAGGAACTGGCATTCATAAGACAAGAAGTCTCAAAAGTTCATACATGACCAGAGTAACAGTGCTTCATTAGAACTTTACAACCAGGAGCACTGCTCAACCATCGATACTTACAAAATACAAAAACTGAGTCTATATACTTAGGAAACTTCACCTCACAGAGGCATGTACAGTCACTCAAATTCGGGTGTCCCTTTAGTCAAACTCGTACTGATGTCTTCTTTTAAGCGCCATCTTAACTAAGCATGGCTCTTGTAAGGAGAGTAGCTGAGCCATTAAGTGTTGGGCTAGCGTGCACATAATTTTCTGTTGAGTCGAGGACTCTGGCATGGCTTCTCTGGGAAAATTGATACATAGGACCTCCTCGGGCAGACAGCTTTCCAGAACCTCCATTCCCTCACTTAATGAATGAGAGGAAGTCTCAACCACCCGCGCCTATCGTCATTTACTCCAAGCGAGAAATAGTAAGGAGAATGGATCCGATGATGCCTGGAGGTCGTGATGATCCCCTCTGCAACTGAACTCGACACCTCGGGCCTTCTCTATGCAACCCCTTCCTCTCCCCAAGTGACCATGGTCTATGACCATATGCTTTCGGCGCTCGTGAATATGAAAGGGCTAACCTTTGCTGATTGAAATTGCATTGAGCGATATGCTAAGAAGGCTTAATCTGGCACTGCATGTCCTTCTAGATCTGACGGTTCTTACTTCTCCTAGCGATGCCATGGGCCCAGGCCCAAGATTCTCCTAGTACCTCACACCTCAAAAAATAACGAAGCTGCTTTTTGCGTGTTGGAGTCGCGATGGGGGAAGCGTCGAGATGGCTCTACTCGCTGCCAGGTGTCC
Source organism: Picea engelmannii (assembly GCA_009831015.1). Lineage (NCBI taxonomy): Eukaryota > Viridiplantae > Streptophyta > Pinopsida > Pinales > Pinaceae > Picea > Picea engelmannii. Next base: position 99,282 of record ML803888.1, on the reverse strand, counting down.
CTTCTAGATGGACAGATGAGATCTTCTCAACAAGACTGTGGGCCTGAGTCCCAGATGCCCTCGACACTTCGCATCTTGTAGCTGGGAGGAGGCTGGTCCTCGTTCTTCAAAGTCACGAGGGGCGAGGAGGCGAGGGGCCCAATCAGGCGCCAGGTGTCTGCTTCAGATGGATGACTGAGATCTTCTCGACAATGTTGTGGGCCTGAGTCTCGGATGCCCTCGGCACTTCGCGTCTCGCGGATGGGAGGAAGCTGGTCCTCGTTCTTCAAAGTCATGAGGGGCGAGGAGACGAGGGGCCCAATCATGTGCCAGGTGTCTGCTTCAGATGGATGGCTGAGATCTTCTCGGCAATGCTATGGGCCCGAGTCCTGGATGCCCTCGGTACTTCGCGTCTCGCAGCTGGGAGGAGCTAGACCTTTTGTTTCAAATTCACGATGGGAGAAAAGGCGAGGAGCCTAATCGCGCACCACGTGTCCCTCCGGATGGACGGTTGAGATCTTCTCGACAATACTGTATAGCTCTTTTTACTGTTGGTTCCCTCCACACGTAACCGTCGACTGAGGCTTAAGTACTAGCACCTCTCACAACTCGCAACCTCGTGAGTTGGAGTGTCGAACCTTGGCACTCTCTCTCCGTGAAATCCTGAGAGGCAATGGCTCTTTTCTTTTCCATAATTCTCGCGACTCGTGACGTCGCACGACCAAAGGATATGGTCTGCCCTCCGAACTCATGAACCTTGAGTTCAAGAAATGAACCTCTGCATCAACTGATTGCAATCAACGACCCTCATTACTTCCGAGTTCTCCATGGAGACTTATGACCGTTCACCCCTTTAACAACTTATGCGCTAAAGTTGGCGTGACTTGGCCGAGTGCAATTACCCGCTGACCGTTGATCTGTTTCACGAAAAAGACCTTGGATGCTGCCGATGACACTTTGCCCACTCTCTTGACCTGCTACTTTGAAAAACATGGATTCTCTTGTGCTGCACTTGATTATTTCGTGCAACTTGCAGACCCGAATGCTCTCGAGCCCATGACAAGAATTATCGTTAACAAATAGAGTGATGAATTGTTAGATAACTCTTGATGGTTATATTGGTGTATGTATTTGGTATATGGTTGAGGTATGGTGTCGACCCCCAACCCTCAGGCTGAGATCCGCACAGGATCGTTCTAATTCTCCTCTGAGTCGGATTGACTCTTCAATTTCCCTACGGGAAATTCTCACACACACAAGAGTGTATCCACAAGTCCTTCCTGAAAAGCTCACCCTATCCACCTTAACTCTAGGTGCGAGCCTTACACTTCCATACGACCATGACCTGGTCCTTGCGCAAACGCCTTTCACAAATCGCGTATTCCCAGGTCGAAGACCCTCAACTTTTCTTCACCAAATGTCGATACCCGACATGCGATGGGATATGGTTTCTCCTTGTTATCTCCCTCCACATGTAATCGCCAACTAGAGCTAAGTACTAACCTCACTCGCATCTCACGACTTCGTGAGTTGAAGGGTTGAACCCCCAGGCCCTTCTTTTACGAGACTTCGAGACGTGAAAGTCAAAGAAGATTTGACTCCTTTAGTACTTCTCGCAGCTCGCAACTTCGCAAGTTGGTTTGTTGAGCCTTTGTGCTCCTTTCTTACAAGAAATCGAAGCATGAGAAGTCAACAGGGTGTTGACCCCCTCCCAGGTGACGAGTGTCCACCTGTCAACCACGTGGTCCCCACTTGATGGGTGTGCCACGTGTTCACCCGAGACCTCGGCCCTCACCCTTCATGACTTATGTAGTCGAAACTAATTCCTCCCAACCTCCGAAACCCCGATATGAAATATAGCGAAGAGGTTCTGATCCAACGGTTATTCCTACTTCTCGCTACTTGAGAGTTCGTGCAACCAAAGGATTTGGTCTGCCCTCCGAACTCATGAACCCCTAGTTCGAAAGAATGATCCAACAGCCTGAACTGACCACGATCAATAGTCTTCATTGATTCTTGACACTATAATGGTGGGTTCGTCCAACTCCTAACCACCCTGCAGCTTTACTGGATCCTACGGTCCCCGCAACTTTGCGAATTCTCCACTGAGAATTCTGACTATTCAATTCCTTCCTTTGAATCTCTGGCCCAAATTGACTCGACGTTCTTTCTCTGGGACCTAACTTCTGTGCAATGATTCAGCTCCCCATCTTCCTTTGAATACTTCAAAGGCGCTGATCCTCCTGAGCTTTCTATTGCAACCTCAAGTCTCGAAAGGACTCCTGCATGCACTCTTTGCGGAAATCTTTCAAATACTTCTGTGTATTTGATTCTTCAGCTCTGTGCACTCTCGACAACAACAATATTTCACTCTTCAACCTTAGTTGATAAATTCTAAGGCTTCAACTAGCCTACGCACACCTTGCACAGCTTCTATACTTCACCTGCACTTCTGCTGGAATGAGAACAATGGTATCCCTCCTAAGATTTCTGAGATAGACTCAGAACCCTTGTCAATGCACACCTTGCGGATGTTTCACTGCACTCCTTACAGGAACTTCTCTTAGGAAGAGAAACAATTGAAACTCATTCTCTTTCTCTCTCAGATTTCATACATTCAACATGAAATCATACATTCAACACAACATAGCATCATAACTAATGCATAACAAAGAGAATAAAACAACTATAAGAATACCATTCAACATATGTAAATAGTAAGCATCATAACACAATGAAATCTGAGTCAAATCTTCATATATTAGTTCAAGTTCATGTACATGAGTTCTTTTCTACAGCTCTCTTCTTCTTATCTACGCTAATGATATAATCATACAATAATACAAAGGCGAGGGTGTCTATATCCGTTTTTCATCCTACGCTCCTAAAACTGTCTAATCTATTAATTCAAAGCTACCTACTTTCATTTATCAGACTTAATGTCTACTACATCCGACAGATGAGAGCAAATCGCTCAATATCTATTTACAACATGTAAGTACACTTCCTTTAACTACTACATTAATATCCGCTCATTAATTTCTTCAAAACATTTCAACATGTGAAAAATGTGTGCTACGCTTTTCCAACTGTCTTCCGCCTTTTATGGTTGCCTGGCAGGCTGATTGCGATGCTCCTGCATCAATGTACATGGTTTAGACAAGTATTTGATGAGTTGGCACATACATGAGGTCTATAGTTGATGAGTTGGCACATACATGAGGTGTATAGTTGATGATGTTGGTACATCTTCATGAGTCAAGGTTGATGCATGGTACATGTTCATTCAAGTTATTGGTACAGGTTGTTTGGTGTAGGTTAATTGGTAAAGGTTGTTACAGGTTGTTGGTGCAAGTTGACAGTGACAGGTTGACAGTGGCAGTGGTTGATTCAGTGATCATGACAGGTTGTCTACATTTGGCATTTATATTTCAACGCGATTGGACGAGACAAGGATAGGTGGTTGTATCCACCTTCCTGTTGTAGCTGGAGAACTTAGGGGGTTGTAGCCTCCTTCTAGTTGTAGCCAAAGAATTCGGGAGTTGGAGCTTCCCTCAGGTTGTAGCCTGAGAAACTAGGGGGTTGAAGCCTCCTTCCAGTTGCAGTTGGAAAACAAAGGAAGTTGGTGCTTCCAATGAATGTAATTCTTAATGACATATAAGAAAAATCATTTCGTGGTTTTCTCCTACTTTGGGTTTCCACGTAAAACATTGGTGTAATGTGTATGTGTGTGATTTCTCATTTGGTCATTGTTTATTTACTCTTCAAATATTGGATGATAATGATACATTGATATAACACTTGCATTTTATGGTGAAAAAAGATTAAATTTCTCTATTCTTGATTCACCCCCCCTCTCAGTAATCCAACAGTTGGTATCAGAGCAGGTTCCTCCAGGAAACAGTTTAACCACTGGAAGAAGATCATGGATTATTCTGAGAATGGAGTACCAATGTTTAATGGTCATAATGGTTTTAAGTATGAGATGTGGAGCAGAAGGATGGAAGTATTTTTACACGCACAAGGACATTATTTTGGCTATCAATTGTTACATGATATGATAGTTCAAAAAGGGAAAATATTGTAGCCAAGGAGGAATTGAAGAAGAATAACAAATATCAATGGATTTCATCTAGGAAGGATTGTCTAATACGGTAAGAGAAAAGGTTGGTAAATGTTCATCAACCAAAGAACTTTGGGATAAGTTACATGACATATATTCTTCACCAATCGCAAATTTAGAAAATGCCAAAGAAGATGCAGATACAGATCAAGAAGAATTATGTTCACCATGTCAAACAGATTCAAAAGATGAAGAGTACATAATCACTAGAGAGTTGATTAGTTCTTTAGATGAAATAAGAGAAGAAAACAAGTCACTCAAGAAATAATTGATGAAACCAAAGGAAAGTGTTCACATTTTTGAAGAAGCCCTACAGGTTATCGAGAACTTAAGAACTCTGCTAGAAGAAGCCAAAAAGATTGAAGAAAATATTGAATATCAAAAGAAATATTTGGAACCCAACATAGAAGCACAGAAGGAAGAAGCATAAATGAGAGGGAAGATATTGGCATATCATCTCAAGGAAAGAATTAACGATATAAACCAGCTTGAGGAAGAGTTTGGTCAAGAAGAGAAAGGACTTAAAGAATAAATAATCACATTAAAAATTTAGCTTGAAGAAGCGAAAAGAACAAAAGAAGTCATGAAGTCTCAGATAATTAAGAAAGAAGAAGAGGTTGAGAAGCTTGAAGAAGAAGTTGTCACATTGAGAATTAAAATCGTCAAGATCAACAAGAGTGTTGAAGAGACAGAAACATCCACATCAGTTATAGAGAATGAAGAGAAGCACTCAAGGTTGCTAGAAAAGAAGAATGAAGAAAATAGAAAGAGCTATGCAGAAGTACTGAATGGAACGAATCATGGTCAACCAGAATCTAAGAAAACTATTGAATATACATTTTCAAGAAGAACATTCATGTTCAATCCACAAAGAAGATTCAATCATGATCATGATAAGTCAAGGCAAAAATTTAGAAGGACTACACCACAAACAAGATCATTCACTCCCAGGTCTACAAATTTATTTTATGTTCATTGTTTTTATTGTAGTAATTTTGGACATAAGGTTGCATATTGAAGGGATTGTTCAATCAAGAAGTGCATATGTGGCCCCACGTAACATTGAATGTTACAAATTTCATAACTATGGACACATAGCTAGTGATTGTAGAAGCATGATCAATACTTCCATGAAAGAGAACATTGATATCAGATATAAGAAAGTATGGATAAGAAAAAACGAAGAATAGGTGAACAAAGACTAGGTCCCAAAGATTGCAATATTGGCAATAAAATGAGATGAAGAAAATTCTATAGAGAAAAAGAAAGATGTCAGATAAATAAGGACATGTAAATAAGGAACAGGTTCAAGAGATTGTACTTTTAGGAATTGTAGTGAAAGATGAATCCACATATAGAAAGAAATAAGTCAGAGCTCAGAGAGACAATGAATCTACCAATGAAGATGATGATGAATACAAATCAGATCAACAATTGTTCTGAGCCATCCGGCTTAGATACTCCCAAGAAATATGAATATTAGAAATGGGGAGTCTATACGATAGTTGTGATAGACCAAAGAACCATCCTTCGAGTAGCTTGCAGAGTTTGAGAAGACAGATCCAGAGCAGTCAGTTAGCAAAAGTACAATTTGATGGATTAATCAAGACTTCATGATAGTATAATGATAAATGGGTCAGCATTATGGACAATTGCGCAATTACAGTCTTGGACAGTCTGGATGAGAGCATGGATTCATAGATTGGTTCAGAGAGAAAGGACCATTATCATAATGGATGATAATTACATGTGAAATGGCTCGAACAATGCTAATGGATTCCAAATTGACAAACATTTTTTTGGACACATGCAGTGCATAAAATAGTTCACATTCAAAACAGAGTAATTCTCATAAACAAAAATGACAAAACTCCCTACAAGCTATGGAAAGGAATACTCGAAAATGTGAAGCACTTCAGAGTATTTGGAAGTAAATGCTACATCAAAAGAGAAGATCATGGAATAGGAAAGTTTGAATCTCATGTGGAAAAAGGAGTACTTGTTGGTTACTCAAGTACAAGGAAACCATACAAGTGTTACAATCTGAGGTTGAAAAATGTTTTGAAATGCATCAATGTAACAATTGATGAAACAGGTGGATGAGAATTAAAGGTAGAAGAAAATGAATCAATGGAACAACTTTACAAAGAAGAAGCAGAAGATGAAGAAGAAGTAGAAGGGGAATATGAAGAGGATCAGACAGAAGTAGAAGAGAAAGTTCAACAAGTTCTTCCAAAGACACCTAGAAAACGAGTACAAAAGAATCATCCTTCAGATCAGATTATCGGAAACAAAGATGCAGGAGTTGAGACTAGATGAAGAATCTGTTCACCAGAACAAACACACCTAGCACTCTCATCTACGATTGAACCAAAAAGTTTTGAAGAGGCCAACAAGGATAAATTTTGGAATAAGTCCATAGATGAATAATTGGAACAAATAGAGAAGAATGACACTTGGGAATTGGTTCCAAGACCAAAGAATAAGAATGTGATTGGCACAAAGTGGGTATTCAGAAATAAATTGAATGAAGATGGGCATGTTACAAGGAACAAATCTAGATTGTTATGTAAAGGATCCACACAGGTTGAAGTAATCTACTTTGAAGAGACATTTGCTCAAGTTGCCAGAATGGAAGCAATCGGATTGCTCCTAGATTATGCATGCCCCAAGAATATTAAAGTGTATCAAATGGATGTGAAATCAACTTTTCTGAATGGGGAAATTGAAGAAGAAGTCTACATTGAAAAACCAGAAGGATTTCAGTTGTCAGAGAACAGATATTATGTGTGTAAATTGAAGAATGCCTTCTATGTTCTAAAACAAGCTCCTAGAGCATGGTATTCTAGACTGGATAAATATCTATATCAGGCAAGGTTCAGAAAAGGAAGTTTAGACACCAACCTCTACATAAAGGTAACTCAAGATAGTATTTAATTAATTGAAGTTTATGTTGATGATATTATTTTTGGAAGTATTGATGACAGGTTAAGCCATAAATTTTGAAAGGATATGCAGAGTGAATTTGAAATGTCATTACTTGGAGAACTATCCTTCATTCTAGGTCTTTAGATACGTCAAATAAACCAAGGAACTTTTATTTCTCAAACTCAGTATATTAGAGAAATGCTAAAGAGGTTCGGAATGGATTATTGCAAACTAGTTGCAAGTTCAACAAAGATGATGATTCAAAGTCTACAGACAAGAGGAAATACAGTTCAATTATTGGTAGCTTACTATATGTGACAGCATCCAGACCAGATGTAACGCAGACAGTTGGATAGGTGGCACGATTTCAAGCAGCACCAAAGGAATCACATGTATTATTTGTTGATTAATTGGGTTGGTTGTCATTGATGTCAACCCTTGAAGAAAGTACGGTAGCTAATTCCGGTAGCACAAAGGTTTGGGTAATGGACCCAAGTTTGTTTGATGCATAATGGTATGAGTTTTGATATATTTGCAAGAAATACTATTCTATATGGATAGTACATGTCATGACATTTCCAGTGGTATGTGGAATGTCATATAATTCCTCACAGTTTGATAGTTATGGCCTTACAAAGTTGAAGGACCCTCATATGATTGGCTTGAAGCCCCAAAAGGTCAAATAAGTCAAAGTGATTGCAAAGAAGAAATTATTTAAATAATAAAGTGAAGTTAAAAAGTCAAAGAGGATTATTTAAATAATAAAGTGAAGTGACAAAGTCAAATAGGATTATTTAAATAATAAAGTGAAGTGACAAAGTCAAAAAGGATTATTTAAATAATAAAGTGAAGTGACAAAGTCAAGGAGGATTATTTAAATAATAAAGTAAATGGAGAACTTTCTAATTATGGAAAGTGGTTATAAGAAGGTTAACCCTAAAATGAGGAAAACAGGTTAAGTGGTCAAGTGGCTATTGGATACATGGACAAGTGGAAAATTGGGCAAAGTTGGACATAGGTGACTATGTGGACAAAGTGGCTATGTGGACAAAGTGGCCTAGAAGATGCTTCTAAGGAAGCTACTTGGAGAGTATAA
>ML803888.1:71766-91106 GCA_009831015.1 Picea engelmannii | reverse complement strand
TGTGGTGCGAATTTCATCTTGTGGGTCATTTTATTTTTGGAGTTACACTCCGTGGAAAATAGGGTATGTGGCTAGTCCTAAAACTAGTCTAAAACAGGTGTTTTGGGTAAAAATGTCATAACTTCTTCATAACAGATCCAAATTTAGTAAGACCAAATTTTTTGGTTAGAGTACAATATGTAGTATTCTGTGTAAAATTTTCAGATCCATACAAAAAATATTTTGTGCAGGGCATGCTCTACAAGTTCGCTCTCTAGAATAAGCCAGAATTCAACAAGGTATGCCATTTTTTCTATAACTCCTTTTTTGAGAGGTTCCAAGTAGTGACACCTGGAGGAATTTCATAAAAAAACTCAAGAATATTTTGTACTATTTTCATATCTTTATTCATTATAGGTACATAGTTATGATTATTTAAAGTTAGGGTTGTTGACTAATCCAAAACTAGTCATGTGAGACTAAAGTAAAGTTTTATGAAAATGCTAGTTAAAGTTAAGGAAGTTTTGTAGGTTGAGGTATAGGTTGGTGCATGGTTGATGCACTTGTTTATGGTACAAGTTGATTACAGGTTGTTTGGCACAGGTTGGTGCATGGTTGATGCACTTGTTTATGGTACAGGTTGAGGTACAGGTTGATGCATGGTTGATGCATTGTTCAGGTTATTGGTAGAGGTTGTTTGGTGTAGGTTGATTGGTACAGGTTTACAACAGTATATATCATAGTGATAGTGTGGCATTGGTTCCATTATTCTACTTCTACATCAGGGCGGTTGGATGAGGTAAGGACATGTGGTTGTAGCCACCTTCTGATTGTAGCCGGAGAATATAGGGGGTTGTAGCCTCCTTCTGGTTGTAGCCAGAGAATTGGGGAGTTGGAGCTTCCCTCGAGTTGTAGCCTAAGAAACTAGGGGGTTGGAGCCTCCTTCAAGTTGTAGCTAGAAAACAAAGGAATTTGGTGCTTCCAATGAATGTAATTCTTCAATACATATAAGAAAAATCATTCTATGGTTTTCTCTCGCTTTGGGTTTCCACATAAAAACACTAGTATACTATGTATGTGTATGATTGTTCATTTGTTCTTTCTTTATTTACTCTGCAAATATTGGATGATAATGCTACATTGATGTAACACTTGCATTATATGGTTAAAAATAATTATATTTCTCTATTATCTATTCACCCCCCCTCTAAGTAATCCAACAATTGGTATCAGAGTAAGTTCCTTCATAAATCAATTTAACCACTGAAAGGTAGATCATGGAGAGAAATAACATTTATAAAATGGGAATAGCAGAGTTTGATGGACAGAAGTATGCATTTTGGAGCATAAGGATGAAGACATTTATACATGCACAAGGATTTGAAATTTGGCAATCAATTGTAAATGGATACACAACACCAACAGTTTCACCGACAACTGAAAGAGAAATGAAACTCGGTCAGAATAATTCCAAAGACAAAAATGCACTTCTAAATGGTCTTGGAGAATCGATATTCATCAAAGTTGCACATTGTAAATCCACTAAAGAGATTTGAGACAAACTTTGAAATATTTATGAAGGAGATTCAAAATTCAAAGCAACACAACTTTAAAATTATAGAGGTCAGTTTGAACAGCTAAAGATGAAGGAAGATGAGAATATTGCAGCTTACTTTTTATGAGTCAATGAAACATTAAATGCAATCTTGGGATTGGGAGAATAAATCAAAGAATCTATAATTGTTCAAAAGTTACTAATATCTCTTCCTATGATATTTGACCCTAAGATATCGACGCTAGAAGAAAGAGCAATTCTAAACTCAATAAGCATGAACGAACTACATGGAATCTTCAGATCATATGAAATGAGAATTGAACAGGAAAATCTAGATATAAAAGAAGCATCCAAAAGGTCAAATAAAAAGGGAAAGAAAAAACAAAAAGAACATAGTAGCAGCAGTGACATCTCAGAAGATGATGAAGAAGAGACCAACTTTGTCAAAAGATTGAACAAGGGAACCAACAGTAGGTATAGAGGTAAGATTCCTTTCATTTGTTTTAATTGTGATGGTATTTGTCATTTTTCTAAAAACTTTCCTCACAATAAAAAGAGAGATGATGAAGGTTACTCAAATAGAAAACAAACATATAAAGGAAAAAGAACCACAAAGAAATTTTTCAAGAAAAGCTTATGCACCAAAGAAGACATCTCATCATTAGATGAAGATGAAGTCAGTGACAGTGAGACAGAAAGAGTTCTATTCATGGCAGTAGAAGACTCTGATAAATAAGACTTCGAAGAAGAATATGAAGAGGACGAATAAGAATATGAATATGCCAACGAAGAATATGAAGAGGAAGAAGTTGAAAGCCGAGAAGAATTGTTGTGTGCCATAGAAGTTATCAGAAGCAAAAAGAAGAAAAACAAAAAACTACAAGCGAAACTAGACAAGAAAGAAGACACTCAGGAACTAGAACAAATCATCACAAATTTGAAAGTTCAAATTGAAGAAGATAAAATATTCGAAGAAGCACTCAAAGAACATCTAAAAGGAAGAGACAAGATCATTGGAAATTTGGAAGCAAAAATTGTCACATTAAGAAAGGATCTTCAAAACAAAAATATGCAGAACAACTCAAAAGTTTTGAATGACATTATCAGTGGTCAAAAACTTCATTATGACAAGTCCAGACTTAGATACAATCAGACAGAAAAGGGATCAAGTTCCAAAACAACAGAAAACAAACATATCCAAAAATCTATGCAGAAACAATCAAAGGGGATAGGAAGGTATACAAAGAAAATTACAAGGACACTCCTCCACTGAGAAGATTCATATTTCAAAATCAACGACCAACAGAAACTGATAGGCCTCAAGAAGAAGAAGGATTCATAAGAGTACCTCCTTTCAGAATATTTTCAACTCCAAGGTGTCAAACTATATTTTTTGGTTTATGTTATGCATGTAATAATTTTTCACATAAAGATTTGAATTGAAGAGCTAACAAAAGGAACACAAACAAATTTGAAATTCATGCACAAAAGGGTTATCTAAGAAGGCCTAATTAAACACAGAGACGAAGTTACAACACGTTTGAATATTTGAGCAATGAAATGGATGCTACAAATGTAAAAACTTTGGACACATGGCCAAAGATTGCAGAATGACAGTCCCTCCTAGAGAACCAAAACAGAACAACAACAGTCACAGACAAGAACCTCAGAAAAGGACATGGATAAGAAAGAAGAATCAATATAGCAATGAAGAATGCACACTCTCTCTACAATCTAAGAAGAAGAAACGTGGTTGGTATGTTGAAAATGGCTATTCAAAACACATGACAGTTGATAGAGACAGGTTTCTTACATTAATAAAGAAAATAGATGAATTAGTCTCCTTCGGAAATGATGATTTACCTAAAATCATTGGAAAAGGCATAGTCAGAATTAGGAACAAGAATACCAAGGCAGAAAATGTTCTACTAGTATAAGATATGAAACATAATCTTCTAAGTGTGAGTCAAATGTGTGACCAAGGTCATAAAGTTACTTTTGATTCACAAAAGTGCTAGATAAGAAAAGAAGGTTCAGGAAAATTGATTGCAACAGTTGCGAGAAATTCAAGCAACATATATGTATTAAGTGAAATTGGAAATGAAAAGTGTTGCCTAGGAAAGGAAGATGAAAGTTGGCTATGGAACAGAAGAATGGGCCACATACATTTTGATAACCTTTTCAAATTCAGCAAAAGTGAAGCAGTTAGATAAATTCCCTGGATCATGAAACCAACCAACACTTTATGCAAGCATTCTCAACAAGGAAAGCATACAAAGACCAAGTTTAAATCAAAAGAATATTCAATGACAAGAGCACTAGAAATTGTTCATACCGATCTAGTTGGAACAACTACAACAAAGGGTTTAAAAGGTGAGAAATACTTTATTTTATTAGTTGATGATTATACAAGAATGACTGCAATTTTCTTTCTTAGGAATAAGTCAGAAGCTTTTGAAAACTTCAAGGTCTACAAGGAAATGGTTGAAAATGAAATGGATTCAAAAATCAAATGCTTGAGATCTGATAATGGAGGACAGTTCACTTCAAAGGAATTTATGGACTACTACAACAATCATGGAATAAAAAGGAAATTCTATGTTGCTAGGACACCTCAATAGAATGGAGTTGTTGAAAGAAATAACATGACAGTATAGGAAATGGATCAAACAATGCTAATGAATTCCAAATTGACAGATATATTTTGGATACAAGAAGTGCATACAAAAATTCACATTCAAAACTGAGTAATGCTCTGATCCAGGTGGATATCGGTGGCCACCCACCTTTTTTAGATGGCTCAAAACAACTTTCTAGCAATTTTGATAATTTACTATTTTTAGCAGTTTTCGGGTCTTGAACTTCCAGACCCGTTTTGAGGCCCTAAACGACGTTTTTTGGGGTATGTTGCAGTTGCAAAATCACATTATAAAGTTTTGTGCAACTATTGTAGTCCTCGGATAGATCTTTCCAATGGGCTATCATACGCCTAAAACGGATATTGTATGCAAAAGTTACGACCCCGGGAAGTTGATGTACTGACTTACCCAAACGTGGCCCACATAACTTTTGGCGCTTCATCTCCTAGGGTTAGGTTTTTGGATGTTTAGGGTTTTTGAAACTCCCATTTATTGTAAAAATTCCTTGAGAGCCTCATTTTAATCATCTTCTTGTGAATGAGAGATATCGTCACATCTCTTCTCAGAGATAAGCCGCCACCATTCCAGCAAGCTTGTTTTCCGCTGCATTTTACAGTTTCAGCTTATTTCCTTATTGAATAGAAAACTAGTTTTATTGTATCTATGTTATTCTATGTTAAGAATCTGGTAATAATCTGTACTCATTTCGTTCTCTCATAAAATCTGTCATTGGTATCAGAGAAGTATGCTCCTTGTCGTCTTAATGTGTGTCCCCAACGAGGTCGGAGTACAAAGATTTGGGTCTCGAGCTTGTTTCTCTTGAGGACAAAAGCTCTCGCACACCCAAGTGGCCTCTCATGGAAGGAGAAAATAAATATGACAGGATAGGAGATCCTTTCAAACTGTTGATTGAGGAATCCCTCATGCAACAGAGGAACGAGATGATGGATAATTTCTTGCAAATGCTTCGGCGACTACCAATAGGCGATGCATCTTCTTCGAGCGGAGGCACCGCCCCTTTAAAGGTACAAACAAACTTCTATATTCCCATATTTGAAGGTCAGATAGACACAGATGTTGTAGACAAGTGGTTGAATCTACTAGAAGGGTATTTTTCTTTCCATAACTTTTGGAATAGAGAAAAGATTACTTTCGCACTCCTCAAAGTTGTTCCCCATGTCAAAGATTGGTGGGAAACTTTCTGTGAGCAAAAGGAAATAGAGGAACCCTCATTATTTATAGTCACGGCCACCTGGGAATCCTTTAGGGATGATATTAAGGAACAATACTACCTTGTCAGAAGTTATAACGACTTATATACCAAATGGACCACACTACGGCAAGAAAGAGACCAAGCAGTGCTAGAATTCACAAATATCTTCCATACCTTGTGCACCAAGATGGGTATCAAAGATTAAGAGTGACATATGGTGCTCAAGTATCACGGTGCTCTGCATAGATACATCCAGACTGAAATAGAATTTCTTGACATCTCATCCTTGGGTACAACCTACCGATATGCCATCAAAATCGAGTAGAAGCTCAAACAAAAGATGCGATAATTTGGGCCGGGGAACCCCACACAACAAAAGCCAGGAAAGGGTGACCCCAACCTACATAACAAAAGACAAAGAAAATATGGACAGTATTAGGACAACCAGTCCAAGCAGCAAAAAAAGAAGGACACTGGAAAGACAAACAAAGATACTGAGAAGTGGTGTCACTTCCATAAGAGCCCTTGGCATAACACTGTTGATTGTCTCTCAAAGCAGTCGTTGATGGCCGAAGTGAAAGCCTTTGAATCATATGTGGGTTCTGACTCTGAGTCGGAACCAGAAAGGGGAAGACAGATCATTGATGTGGAACCCAATACCATCATTGCTACCATCAAGCTCCAACATGGTGAACCAGACGAGCCAGAAGAAGGAGAGCGCCTCTTCCATTCACAGATGTGGGTAAAATACACCCCGCTACACTTCATCGTTGATAATGGTAGCTAGAAGAATATCATATCAACAGAGGTCATCAAGTGGTTGGCCCTGTCGATAACACCGCACCCACAACCCTACACCATTGGATGGCTCCGCCAAGGAAGCGATCTCTATGTCAGCCAATAGTGTCGACTATTGTATGACATTAAGCCCTTCAAATATGAGGTATTGTGTGATGTTGCTCCTCTCAAAGTTTGTGATGTTCTTTTGGGCCAACCTTATTTATGGAAACATCATGTTGTATATGAGTCTAGGCCTCATAGTGTTATTATTACTTTGAACAAGAAATTGTAAAGGATACCCAAGGCTGTCCCACCTAGTGTTATTTCCTTGATCTGTGCTAAGCAATGTAGGAAGGTCATCTCTCAGATGGGAAAGTTTTTCTTCTTCATGGTTCTCTCTCAGAATGAGAGAAATATCATAGCCACATCTAGGGTCTCTGCAACCGACCTCTCCACACAGCAGAAGCAAGTAGATAAGGTCGTGGAAGAATACTCAGATATGTTCTCCTCACCTACCGGGGTACCTCTACACTGCTAGGTCAAGCACCCCATCGATCTTACCCCGGACGCACCTCTTCCCAATGGGACAGTCTATCGCCACTCTCTGTTAGAGAATGAGGAGATCAAGCGATAGATCTAAGAATTTCTCAACAAGGGGCACATCCATCCCAGCTCATCACCTTGTGAGAGCCCAATCATGTTGGTACATAAGAAAGATGGAACCTTGTGACTTTGCATTGATTATCGCGCTTTGAATAAAATCACATTCAAAAACTGGTACCCGATTCCCTGAATCGACGACCTCCTTGATCAAATCATGGGGGCCAAATACTTCAGTAAGATTGATCTGAAGTCTGGCTACCACCAGGTCCTAATAGAACAGACAAATGTATGGAAGACCACCTTCAAGTCAAAGGAAGGCCTTTTTGAATGGTTGGTCATGCCCTTTGGTTTGAAAAGTGCTCCAACCACTTTCATGAGGATGATGGATGATATTCTGTAACCATTCACCAATACTTTTGTAGTGGTGTATCTGGATGACATTCTCATTTACAGCAAGAATTGGGCTGAACACTCAGAAAAATACTCTTTCGGCATGGACAGGGTCCATTACCTAGGTTACATCATTGATCAACATGGTGTACATGTTGATCCATCCAAGATCCAAGTCATCCATGACTGACTAGCCCCAACCACACTCACTGAGCTTCAAATATTCTTGGGCCTTGCCAATTTCTATTGCAGGTTTATGTTGGGCTTCTCCCATATTGCATGGGCCCTCATCCAAATAACCAGGGGTGGTGGTAAGGAAAAATTTGTGTGGGGTCGGCCCAAAAAATAAGCGTTCGATGATTTGAATCAGCGCTTGTGCTCAGCCCTAGTAATTTCACTACCAGACCTATAACAACCCTTTGAGATTGAGACTGATGTGTCAGACTATGTTGTGGGTGTCATTCTCACACAGCATGGCCACCCCATGGCCTATCATAGTGAGACACTATCAGATGTTGTCTGTAAGTACCCTACTTACGATAAAGAAATGTACTCCATTGTGTAAGCCTTCCACCAGTGGAGACATTACATTCTTGGGAGGGAGATAGTCATCCACACTGATCATAAGCCACTGTAGTTCATGCAGACACAAGGAAAATTGCAAAATGACCGCCATCAAAAGTGGTCCACATACTTGCAACAATTCCACCTCAACATCAAGTATAAAATAGGAAGCACCAACCACATCGTTGATTGCCTCAGCAGACCACCAGTCACAACACTCACCATAGTGCTAGAATCTTGCGGCCATGAGACCTCTAGATGGCCCCAACTCTATGAGACAGACCCAGACTTCACCACCACCTACCAAATGTTAGGTGCAAAGGCAATTGTCAATAATTTCCATCTTCAGGATGGGTTGTTGTGTCGTCTGGGCCATATATGTGTTCCATCAAGCGAGCGAGCAAAGATGATCTGGGAATCCCACTACAGTCAGGTGCCAGGACACTTCGGCATCAAAATGACAGTGGCAATGCTACAAAAACATTTCTACTGGCCAAAACTTCAATAGGAGGTCAACAATTATATCAGATCTTGCACTGCCTTCATTATTGCCAAACCAACCACTAAGAAATAGGGCCTGTACACTCCTCTTCCTACACCTAATAGGCCATGGGAATCCATCTCAATTGACTACATGTTGGGCCTCCCATCCACCAAGTGGGGAAATGACTGTGTTTATGTGGTTGTTGATTGCTTTTCTAAGATGGTGATTATGGTTGGCTACAAGAAGAGCATCACAGTAGAAGCCACTGCCGAGATCTTCTTTGAACAAGTCTGGGTACATTTTGGAATCCCACAAACTATTTTCTCATATCGGGACAGTCGATTTCTCAGCACATTCTGGTCAAGCCTCTAGTCACTATTGGACACCAATCTTACCAAATCCACGGCCTTCCAACCCCAGACCGATGGCCAAATTGAGGTCGTAAATCAAATGATCGTGCATATCTTGTGAATGTATAATTCCAAGCACCCTCTCACATGGGATGAGAGTCTTCCCTATGTCCAGCATAGCTACAACCAAGCCCTACATAACTCAACCGACCATAGCCCCTTTCAGGTGGGGTTGGGATTCCAACCATTGGGTCCCATAGATGTTGCACTTCCCCTTGCGGTCACCTCGACTGACTCCTCTACTGCTCCAACTAAGGCTGACAAATCCACCCGGTTCATTGAGAGAATCCAGCACATCCACCAAGAGGCTCAAGATATCCTACAGAAGTCCAATGACAAGTACAAGCAACACCATGATCAACATCGGGTGCCACATAAGTTTCAGGTGGGCGACAAAGTTTGGTTGCACTTGTAGAAAGAACACCTTGCAGGACCCCATCGGAAGCTTCACCTACTCTGTTATGGTCCGTACACCATCACCAAGGTTGTGGGGAATAATTCTTTTGAGTTCAACATTCCTCCTTTCCTTGGCCTACACCCAGTGTTCAATGTGGACCTCCTTCAGCCTTATTTCCCACCATTATTCGACACCTTAGATGTAGCAGAAAAATTGACACCAACATAGCTCAACCCTGACTACATACAATAGGAATCCAGTGATCAGATTGTGGACACACGGATCAAGGGCACTCAACAACAAAGGATCCAGCTTTATTGAGTCGTCAAAGTAGGGCAACTCCTACACCAAGGCAAGTGGCACACTCGGGGCCAAATTCAACAGAAATTTCCTCATCTGATGGGGGAAATCAACGAAATAGAGACCATTTCTTCCTAATGGGGGAGTATTGATCTAGGTGGATATTGGTGGCCACCCACCTTTTCCAGCTGGCTCAAAACAACTTTCTAGCAATTTTGATAATTTACTATTTTTAGCTATTTTCGGGTCTTGAACTTCCGAAGCCGTTTTGAGGCCCTAAACGATGTTTTTTTTGGGTATGTGTGCAAATTTTGTAGTCCTCGGGTAGATATTTCCAATGGGCTATCATACACCTAAAAAAAAGATCGTATGCAAAAGTTATGACCCCGGGAAGTTGATGTACTGACTTACCCAAACGGGGCCCACATGACTTTTCGCGCTTCATCTCCTAGGGTTAGGTTTTTGGATGTTTAGGGTTTTTGAAACTCTTGTTTATTGTAAAAATGCCTTGAGAGCCTCATTGTAATCATCTTCCTTCGAATGAGAGTTGTCGTCACATCTCTTCTCAGAGATAAGCCGCCACCATTCCATCAAGCTTGTTTTCCGCTGGATTTTACAGTTTCAGCTTATTTCCTTATTGAATAGAAAACTAGTTTTACTGTATCTCTGTTATTCTGTGTTAATAATTTGGTAATAATATATACTCATTTTTTTCTTCTCATAAAATCTGGATCATGCTCACAAGCAACACTGAAAAAACTCCCTACAAGCTATGGAAAGGAAGACCAGAAAATGTGAAGCTTTTCAGAGTTTTTGGAAGCAAATACTACATCAAAAGAGAAGATGGAAGAATGGGAAAGCTTGACTCTCGTGTGGACAAAGGAGTACTTGTTGGTTACTCAAGTACAAGGAAAGCATACAAGTGTTACAACCTGATATCGAACAAATTTGTGGAAAGCATCAACGTAACAATTGATGAAATAGGTAGACAAGAATTAAAGGAAGAAGAAAATGAATCAATGGAACATCTTTACAGAGAAGAAGCAACAGATGAAAAATAAGTAGAAGGGGAATATGAGGAGGATCTGACAGAAGCAGAAGATCAAGTCCAGCAAGTTCCTCAAAAGACACCTAGTAGACGAGTACAGAAGAATCATCCTTAGGATTAGATTATCGGAAACAAAGATGCAGGAGTTGAGACTAGAAGAAGAATCTGTTCACCAGAACAAACGCACCTAGCACTCTCATCTACAATTGAACCAACCTGGTTTGAAGAGGCCAGCAAGGATGAATTTTGGAATAAGTTCATGGATGAAGAATTGGATCAAATAGAGAAAAATGACACTTGGGAATTGGTTCCAAGACCAAAGGATAAGAATGTGATCGGCACAAAGTAGGTGTACAGGAATAAATTTAATGAAGATGGGAAGGTTACAAGGAACAAAGCTATATTGGTATGTAAAGGATATGAACGGGTTGAAGGAATCGAATTTGAAGAGACATTTGCCCCAATTGCCAGAATGGAAGCAATCTGATTGGTTTTAGCTTATGCATGCTCCAAAAATATTAAAGCATATCAGATGGATGTAAAATCAACTTTTATGAATGGGAAACTTGAAGAAGAAGTCTACGTTGAACAACCAAAAGGATTTCATTTGTCAGAGAACGTAGATTATGTGTGTAAATTAAATAAGGCCTTGTATGGTATAAAACTGGCTCCTAGATCATGGTACTCTAGACTAGATAAATATCTACAACAGGAAGGGTTCAGAAAAGGAAGTGCAGACAACAACCTCTACATCAAGGTAACTCAAGATAGTATTTTATTAATTGAGGTCTATGTTCATGATATTATTTTTGGAAGTACTGATGATAGGTTAAGCGAGAAATTTGCAAAGGACATGTAGAATGAATTTGAAATGTCATTACTTTGATAACTATCCTTCTTTCTGGGTCTTCAGATACGTCAAAGAAACCAAGAAATTTTTATTTCTCAAATGAAGTATATCAGAGAAATGCTAAAGAGGATCGAAATGGAATATTGCAAACCATTTATCACTCCCATGAAAACCAGTTGCAAGTTGACCAAAGATGATGATTCAAAGTATACATATCAAAGGCAATACAGGTCAATGATTGGTAGCCTACTATATGTGACAACATCCAGACCAAATGTAATGCAGGCAGTTAGACAGGTGGCATGATTTCAAGCAACACCAAAGGAATCACATGTATTAGCAGTGAAGAGGATTTTCAGATATCTCAAAAGAACAAAAGAGTTTGGATTACGGTATCCAAAAGGAAAGGATCTATCAGTTATTGCCTACACAGATGCAGATTGGGCAGGTTGCATTGATGATCGACAAAGCACTAGTGTAGCAGTGTTCTACTTGTGTGAGTGTTTAGTATCATGGATAAGAAAGAAACAATCATCAGTATCTTTATCTACAACCAAGGAAGAGTATATTACAGCAGTAGCATGTTGTACATAGGTTCTATGGATGAAACAAAATCTTACAGGTATACAGGTTGAGTATGATGAGCCCATTCCAATATATTGTGATAATACAAGCACCATCAGTATATCAAAGAACCTGGTGATGCACACCAAGATGAAGCACTTTCCAATAAAGTATCACTTTCTACGAGAATAGGTTGCAGAAAATAACATTAGAGTTGAATATGTGGGCACAAAAGAACAAGTGGTAGACATCTTTACAAAATCGCTTCCATGGGAAGCCTTTGAGTATCTTCACCAAAGACTCAAAGTTTTTTATACTCCAAAAGGAATTCTTTTGAATGCGTATGTTATATGTATTAGATGTACATGAGGAAGCACCATAAAGAGAACAGTTCTAGTTGGGAGATCAGATGAGTCAGCTAGGGGGTGCAGACCTAAATGGAAAGATACCTTTGCCATTGATAACAAAGGGGAGGAGATTTATCAGATGCAAAGGACAGAGGCATGGCTCCAGGGAGAGAATTGCTCACAGAGATGAAGGCATGGTTCCAGAGGGAGCATGAGTGATATGATTTCAGTATTGAATCAGAGTGTTTCCATCAATGCCAAAGGGGGATATTTTTTATTAATTGGGTTGGTTGTCATTGATGTCAACCCTTGAAGAAAGTCCGGTAGAGAATTCCGTTAACACAAAGGTTTGGGTAATGGACCCAAGTTTGTTTGATGTATAATGGTATCATTTTTTATATATTTTCAGGTAAGACTATTCTAGATCGATAGTACATGTCATGCTATTTCTGGTGGTATGTGGAGCATCATATAACTTCTCAGAGTTTGAGAGTTATGGCCTTATGAAGTTGAAGGACCCTCATAAGATTGGCTTGAAGCCCCAAAAGGTCAAAGAAGTCAAAGTTCTTGCAAAGAAGAAATTATTTAAATAATAAAGTGAAGTTACAAAGTCAAAGAGTATTATTTAAATAATAAAGTGAAGTGACAAAGTCAAAGAGGATTATTTAAATAATAAAGTGAAGTGGCAAAGTCAAGGAGGATTATTTAAATAATAAAGTAAATGGAGAAATTTATAATTATGGAAAGTGGTTATAAAAAGGTTAACCCTAAAATGAGGAAAATGGGTTAAGTGGTCAAGTGGCTATTGGATACATGGACTAGTGGAAAATTGGGCAAAGTTGGACATAGGTGACTATGTGGACAAAGTGGCATAGAAGATGCTTCTAAGGAAGCTACTTGGAGAGTATAAATAAGAGGCAAGGCTCTCTCATTTTAATCACACTTGAGCATATTGAATATCTACAGGTGACTGAGGTAACCAAAGGATAGCTAAGTTCAATTTCAGAGGCAAGGTGAAGTAAAGAAGGCCGAAATTCAAAGGAGGATAAATTATTTTGATGATGCTTTCTAAGGTATGTTATTTATAGGTCATCTCACCATTTACGCAATAAAGTTTTTTTCTAAAATGATTTAGACCGTGAAATTGTGAGGCCATCGAGGAAACATATCCAAGTAGTTATTGTACACATTTAATCTTGTGGGTCGTTTTATTTTTGGATTTACACTCCGTGGAAAATAGGGTATGTGGTTAGTCCTAAAACTAGTCTAAAAGAGGTGTTTCGGGTAAAAATGTCATGACTTCTTCATAACATATCCAAATTCTGTAAGAAAAAATGTGTTGGTTATATTACAGTTTGTAGTATTCTATGTAAAATTTTTAGATCCATACAATAAATATTCCATGCGGGGCGCTCTACAATTTCTCCCTCTAGAATAAGCCAGAATTCAACAAGGTATGCCATTTTTTTCTATAACTCCTTTTCTGAGAGGTTCCAAGTAGTGACACATGGAGGAATTGCATTAAACACACAGAACACAATTTTGTACTATTTTCATATCTTTATTAATTAAAGGTACATAGTTATGATTATTTCAAGTTAGGGTTATTGACTAATCCAAAACTAGTCATGTGAGACTAAAGTAAATTTTGATGAAAATGATAGTCTCTTGTTATTAACGACAAGGAAGGTTTGCAAGTTGAGGTATAGGTTGGTCCATGGTTGATGCACTTGTTTATGGTACAAGTTGATTACAGGTTGTTTGGTTTAGTTTGGTGCATGGTTGATGCAACACATTGATTACCAATTGAGGTACATGTTGATACATGGTTGATGCATGGTTCAGGTTATTGGTACAAGTGGTTTGGTACAGGTTGATTGTTACAAGTTTGCAATAGTATATCTCGCAGTGATAGTGTGACAGTGGTTCCATCATTCTACTTCTAAGTCAAGGAGGTTGAACAAGGCAAGGACAGGTGGTTGTAGCCACCTTCCGGTTGTAGTCGGAGAACATAAGGGGTTGTAGCCTCCTTTTGGTTGTAGCCATAGAATTGGGGATTTGGAGCTTCCCTCGATTTGTAGCCTGAGAAACTAGGGGGTTGGAGCCTCATTCGAGTTGCAGCTGGAAAACAAAGGAAGTTGGTGCTTCCAATGAATGTAATTCTTCAAGACATATAAGAAAAATAATTATGTGGTTTTCTCTCACTTTGGGTTTCCATGTAAAAACATTGGTGTACTATGTATGTGTATGATTGTTCATTTGTTCATTTTTTATTTACTCTGCAAATATTGGATGATAATGCTACATTGATATAACACTTGCATTATATGGTTAAAAATGATTAGATTTCTCTATTACTGATTCACCCCCCTCTCATTAATCCAACATTAGCAGTGAAGAGGATGTTCAAATATTTCAAAGGAACATGAGAATTTGGATTATGGTATCCAAAAGGAAAGGATCTATCACTTATTTCCTACACAGATGCAGATTGGGCAGGTTGCATTGATGATCAACGAAGCACTAGTGGAGCATCTTTCTACTTGGATGAGTGTTTAGTATCATGTCTAAGCAAGAAATAATCATTAGTATCTTTATCTACAGCTGAGGCAGAGTATATTGTAGTAGCATCATGTTGTACATGGGTTTTATGGATGAAACATAGTCTAACAAATAGGTTGAGTATGATTACCCCATTCTAATATATTGTGATAATACAAGCGCCATCAGTATCTCATAGAACCTGGTGATGCACTCCAAGACGAAGCACATTCCAATCAAGTATCACTTTCTACGGGAACAGGTTGCAGAGAAGAAAATTAGAGTTGAATATGTGGGCACAAAATAACAAGTGGAAGATATTTTTACAAAATCGCTTACAAGAGAAGCCTTTGAGTATATTCGTTAGAGACTCGGAGTAATTTCTACTCCAAAATGAATTCTTTTGAATGCTTATCTTATATGTCTTATGTTTAAATGAGGAAGCACCATAAAGAGGAAATTTCAGGTTGGGAGATCAGTTTCAGGAAGAGTTCAGTCAGGGAGAGCAGCCCTAGATGGAAAGATACCTTTGCCATTGATGAAAAAGGGGGAGAGATTTATCAAATGCAAAGATATAATTGCTTGGGGAAAGAGAATAGAGGCATTCTTCCAGGGGGGAGCAATGGTAACAGGAGGAGCATCAGTGATATGAGTGATATGACTTCAGTATTACATCAGAGTGTTTCCATCAATGCCAAAGGGGGAGATTCTTGAATAATTGGGTTAGTTGACATTGATGTCAACACTTGAAAAACGTCCGGTAGTGGATTCCGGTAGCACAAAGGTTTGGGTAATGGACCCAAGTTTGTTTGATGGATAATGGTATGAGTTTTGATATATTTGCAGGTAAGACTATTCTAGATGGATATTACATGTCATTCCATTTCTGGTGGTATGTGTAATGTCACATAACTCCTCACGGTTAGAGAGTTATGGCCATGTGAAGTTGGAGAACCCTCATGAGTCATCTAGAAGCCCCAAAAAGTCAAAGTGTTTGCAAAAGAAATTACTTAAATAATAAAGTTAATGGTGAAATCCCTAAAATAAGGAAAGTGGGATGCTACATGAATTTACAAATAAGAGGCAAGGCTCTCTCATTTAATCACACTTGAATATCATTGAATATCTATTTTTGTGAAAGGTTATTTGGGAAGGTATTATTGATAGAGAAAAATTGCAGCAAAAAATGTGCGACAGAAAAAGTGCAGCATAAAAAGTGTGGTAGAAAAAGTGTGGCAGAAAAATCATGGCAGAAAAAGTGCAGCAGAAAAATAGTGGCAGAAAAAAGTGTGGCAGAAAAAGTGAGGCAAAAAAATCACGGCAAAAAATTCACGGCAAAAAAAGTGCGGCGAAAAAAGTGCGGCGGAAAAATCACGGTAGAAAAAATACGGCAGAAAAATCACAGAAACAACATGGTTGGGGTCTATTTATGACAGATATGTCACATCTTGTTTGAGGTATGTTTTGTGATCTAGGGTCTAGCTCTTAAGATGGTATTGGATGTTTAGTGTTGTTGCATATATCATATTTGTTGAGGGGTACAATTGGTATTTTGTTGTTGGTATTTGGCATATGGGTATTGGTATTTTGGTTGTGATGTGTTGTTGAAGTTGTTGTTTTAGCTTGAGGCTACATAACAGTGAGATTGTGGCACATGGTTTGATGTAAGGGTTTATGGTATTTGGTTTATGGATAGAGTGTTGAATTGTTAGATAACTTTTGATGGTTATATTGGTGTATGTCTTTGGTATATGGTTGAGTTACATGTTCGGTACATGGTTGAAACAAGTAGTTGATGAGTTGGCACATACATGAGGTTTATAGTTGATGAGTTGGCACATACATGAGGTGTATAATTGATGATGTTGGTACATATTGATGAGTCAAGGTTGATGCATGGTACATGTTCGTTCAGGTTATTGGTACAGGTTTTTTGGTGCAGGTTGATTGGTACAAGTTGTTACAGGTTATTGGTACAAGTTGACAGTGACACGTTAACAATGGAAGTGGTTGATTCAGCGATAGTGACAGGTTGTCTACATTTGGAATTTATATTTCAGGGAGGTTGTACGGGGCAAGGATAGGTGGTTGTAGTCAGAGAACTTAGGGGGGTGTAGCCTCCTTCTGGTTGTAGCCAGAGAATTGGGGAGTTGGAGCTTCCCTCAGGTTGTAGCCTGAGAAACTAGGGGGTTGGAGCCTCCTTCCAATTGCAGCTGGAAAAACAAAGGAAGTTGGTGCTTCCAATTGATATAATTCTTAAATACATAGAAGAAAAAGAATTATGTGGTTTTCTCTCACTTTGGGTTTCCATGTAAAACACTAGTGTACTGTGTATGTGTGTGATTGCTCATTTTTTCATTGTTTATTTACTCTGCAACTATTGGATGGTAATGCTACATTGATATAACACTTGCATTTTATGGTGAAAAATGATTAAATTTCTCTATTAATGATTCACCCCCCTCTCAGTAATCGAACACATGGATGGAAAAATACCTATTTGCTTCTAGAAAGAGGATCCACACTTGTGAAGTCAATGGTGGTCAAACTTGGCCACTTATGCTGGAAAGTCCCTGTTTTTTGGCAAAAATCAGGGCATACTTGGGATTTCTTAGGATTCCCTCTAATTTTGTGGATCATGAGGATGGATTAAACCCTCCTAGAGTAAATAATGGATCTTAGGAGTAATTCTAGTATTTTTGGTTACATACTTTTTGTATAAATACCCCAAGACATGGATGGAAAGACATATCTCTATTTTTCATTTATAAAATTTCATACTTGGAGCTTTTGGATCAAACCTGTGAAAATGTTTTGAATGAGTTCATGTATTAGTTCATGATGTTAGCAGAGTTCTTTTAGCTGATCTTACTTTAAAGGGTATAAGCAAAGCATTGGAGGGCCCCCATTGTCAAGCTTGTACACCTTTTTCTTCACTATGCATTTCTTCCTTTGTAGGGCCCCCATTGTCAATCTTGGAGTGCCCCCATTGTATGTTGGTATATTTCTTCCTATACATTTCTTTCTCATATATCTCTTTAATTTTCAAGAAATAAGGATCAAGTCATACAACTATTAGTTAATAATGTTATGGACATATTAGAATAGTTGTTGTTACCTTTTTAAAGCATCATTGTAGCTCATTTTAGTCATTTACTTTATTGTGTTCAGTAAGAATACTTAAGAAATATGGTGTATTTCTCTAACATGTTTTAGCTTCAACTATGCCCCCCCTTTTTTGTATGATAATGGATAGAGGTATAAAATACCCCGTGGCCCTTTAATGCTACTAAACTGAATGAGATTAGTAAGCTGCAAGATTTTTGATAAAATGACTTAAAACATTATATATAAAGTTGGTTGTCATATTGGCACTTCTTGTCTCCTTTTCATAGCTCTGGAAATGTTTTGATTACTCCTAGGCATTTGAGATACTTACAAAAGAAACTGAATGTCTTGCTTAGTCCTTAATTTTTCAAGAACAATCTTTGAATTGAGATTTAACTTTCTAATTAATCTTATGGGTGTAATTGGTAACATTCCTCCTTTTAGAGGAGGAGAAGGGGGTTCGAATAATGATGAGGTACATGATAATTGTAAAAACTAGAAGGGGAAAATATGCACATTTATTATGGAACATAACAGTTGCTTGATTCATAAAAAAATGAGAAAGATAAGAAAGGTTTTATTTATTTCAGCAGAAGAATACAAAAAAATTGCAAACTTGTTATAGCCTTGTCATCCATGACATAAATCCGTACTCATGTAGCTCGTACGGACTGGTACAGATCGAGTCTCTCTTCTTCTTCCCAGTAGGGCTCTTGCTTGTTGTTCTTTACATTCTTGGAATGTCTCTAAGTGACAATGAACCTATTTGGTCTATATCTTTGTGCTAAATTTTTTAGATGGGAAGCCACTAAACTCTCATACCAAGTGCGAGTTTCCTAGGTCCACACTATCTAGTCTACTCATAGTCTTGTGTATTCCCCAGCACCTCCTCTCTTCTACTCTTATTAACTTACCCTTTTCTTTTCCTTATCTTATGGTTTGTTTGGGCCATCTATTCGTATAACATCCTATCCATTAGATCTCCCACTAGATCAACGAATGGGACTTAATACTTTATTGACACAACTTAAAGTTTTACTTTTACCATTCCTCACTATTTTCTTAACAATCCCTCTTAGTGAGGAATGGGTTTTCTACAACACCCAATTTTTCTCAAAAATATTCAAACTTTCCCTTTGGAAATCCTTTGGTCAGGATCTCTACAACTTGTTCATTGGTGGGGACATACTGATGTTTTACTACCCCTTTTTGTACTATGTTTCTGATGAAATGATATATAATTTCAATGTGACTGGATCTATCATGGAAGACCAGATTTTTAGATAACTGGGTACAACTTTGATTATCACAGAATATTGTGGTGGGATCCAATTTTGTGTCAAAAATATCCACAAGAATCTTTCAAACCCAAGTGGCTTCACAATTTGCTTGGTTGGCTACCATGTACTCGGCTTATGTTGAACTGAGTGCAACTTATTTTTGTTTTCTATTGTACCATGATATCATGCCTAAGCCTAGGTTGAAGCAACAACCAGAGGTACTCTTCCTATTAGTTGTACTTCTATCCCAATATGAACCAGAATAACCCACCAGATTGACTTGGTCTC
>ML803888.1:28986-45203 GCA_009831015.1 Picea engelmannii | reverse complement strand
TTTTGATTTAATTTCCATATCTTCATTTCTCTTTGTTTTTTTCTCTACATATTTCTTTATTCCTCAGTTTTATGAGGAGGGGTATTGTCAGTGTCCAATGATATTGATCCTTGTTTCCCTTCCTGAGCATATTGCACCTAATGGGGTTGGCATGGACTGATAATACCAAGGAATAGAGTCCTTTAAATCAAATCCACTATCATACTCTCACATTCAACCTTATTATTTGTTGTTCGGGTAAAGATAGAATGTAGCTCTCCATTTTCAACAAGTGGTGTATTTGGAGTGGATCTCATCCCTAGGCCCTTAGGTATTTTATCAATAATTGGTAGCTTAGATAGGCCTTTTTCATATTTTCCCTTATCTTTGATGTCTTTGAAACCCAAGGTTTAGATCATGGGAAAGACATATTGTTAGGTCTATATTTCTCATTGGACAAGTTCTTATGCTACTAAAATTTTAGGTGCTTCCCCCTCTCCTCCTGTCTAGGTAAATCATGTATTAGAAAAATCATATTCATCCTAATCATTATTGTTAAGAAAATAATGTCTTCTATGTTCCTAGAATGAAAAATAATTTGGTCTGAGTGTCATCCCTATAAGACAAGGGTTATGAGGTCTCCTTAAAGGATCGAAGGGCCTACATCAATCCCATAGCGTTGATTACGTGATACGTAAAATTCATTGAAATAAGAAATGACAAGCTATACAAATTGTAGATTGACTCTCACTATGCTCTAGCAAGAAGCAACAACACCAAAGACCGTGAACTATGGCACATGCGTGCAATACATCTTGGACATGGTGATCTCAGAATTCTGGGTAAGATTGTGAAATGGATGCCTTCATTCACTACAAAACAACATGAAGTGTGTAAAGGGTGTGTTCTAGGAAATTTTTCAAGGGTACCTTCCCCAAGAGTGATTCAAGGTCCAAGGGAATTCTGGAACTAATTCACACTGATATCCATGGTCCCATGTCCTCATTATCCATAGGAGGGAAGTTTAGATAATACATCATATTCATAGATGACTTCTCTAGAAAGACCTGGATTTACTTCTTGACAGGAAAAACCTCAGAAGAGGTACTCAAAAAATTTCAATAAATCAAAGCCTTTGTTGAAACTCAAACATGAAAGATGATCATTTATACCCCTCAATGAAATGGGGTCTTAGAGAGAAAGAATAGAACTATTGTTGGTGCAAAAAAAGAAATGCTACATGATCATAATCTCCCTAAGTTTCTCTCGGAAAAGGATTACAACACTGTAATTTATCTTTAAAACATAATTCCTCACAAAGTACTGGGAAATGCGACTCCGAAAGACATTTTTATCGGAAGGAAACCAAAAATTAGTCATCTTCAGATCTTTTGGTGTGTTTCCTACTTCCATATCCCTATTGAGAAAATGACTAAGCTCGATCCTATAGTCAAGAAGGGGATTTTGGTTGGATATATTGATACCTCCAAATTATATAGAATATACATTCCCTCCACCAAGAAAAATTTCCTACACAGATATGTAAAGTTTGAAGAAGAAAGAGCCCTCCGAAATTCATATCAAGAAAAGGACATATTGGAAACTGAATCCCCCAATCAAGAGGGGAAGCTCTCATTAGAAGGGGAAGATATTCCCATAGTGGAACAAAAAGAGAAAGAACAACTGCCTATATCCAAGAAAAGGAAACCAAAATGGGCTAAGAAACTACTGAAGGAAGCAAATGAACAAATAGAGTTGCCAAAAAATTTAGTTAGAACAAGCTTACCTCCTCAGAGGTATTCATGGTATGTTTCCCTCATGAGTAGTATGACTGAATCAGAACCAACCTGCTTTGAAGAAGCTATTGAAAATAATCCCTGGGGGGATTCCATGGTGGAAGAATATGCCTCCATAATAAAGAATAATGTGTGGGAAATTGTACCCAGACCCTTGAACAAATATGTAGTCATATCCAAGTGGATATACAAAATAAAACATGCAGCATAAGGCTAGATTTGTTGCTCGGGGATTTTCTCGGAAGGAAGGAGTGGATTATGAAGAGAATTTTGCCCCATTAGCCCGATATTCCTCCATTCATACAATTATCTCTATTTCCACTTAGATGGGGTGGGGAATACATAAAATGGACGTTAAGACTACATTTCTCAATGGGAGCATTGAAGAGGAGGTCTATCTAGAACAACCAATGGGTTTTGAAGTTCATAACAGAGCGAGTCATGTCTTTCATCTAAAGATGGCCCTGTATGGCCTCAAACAGGCACCTAGAGCTTGGTACTCCAAAATTGAGAACTACTTACAAAGTATTGGATTTATCAAGAGTGATGCTGACCCAAAATATACCTCCTTATAAAAGGAGAGGACATCCTCATTATTGTACTACATGTGGATGGTATCTTTATAATAGGGGAAGAAACTCTAATAGAAACCTGCAAGCAAGATCTGGCTAAGGAGTTTGAGATGAAGGACCTAGGCCTAATGCACTACTTTCTTGGGCTTGATATCTTGTAACAAGAGGGTGACACTTTCCTGGGTCAAGGAAAGTATTCAATTGAGATCCTCAAAATAAATGGGATGGAGGACTATAAACCCATGAACACTCCCATGATTACTAATCTCAAGAAATTAAATTTGTTCGAGTTAGACAAGGTGAATCCTACCATCTACAGACTATTAATTGGATTCTTAATGTATTTGACTAATATTAGGCCTGATATATGTTTTGTTGTCAGCAGTCTCAGTCAACATATGCTAGATCTAAGAAAAATACATTGGTTTTCAAAAAAACACATCTTGAGGTATCTAAAGGACACAATATAATTTGGCCTTCAGTACTTATAGGGAGACCAAGTCAATCTGGTGGGTTATTCTGGTTCATATTGGGATAGAAGTACAACTAATAGGAAGAGTACCTCTGGTTGTTGCTTCAACCTAGGCTTAGGCATGATATCATGGTACAATAGAAAACAAAAATAAGTTGCACTCAGTTCAACATAAGCCGAGTACATGGTAGCCAACCAAGCAAATTGTGAAGCCACTTGGGTTTGAAAGATTCTTGTGGATATTTTTGACACAAAATTGGATCCCACCACAATATTCTGTGATAATCAAAGTTGTACCCAGTTATCTAAAAATCTGGTCTTCCATGATAGATCCAGTCACATTGAAATTATATATCATTTCATCAGAAACATAGTACAAAAAGGGGTAGTAAAACATCAGTATGTCCCCACCAATGAACAAGTTGTAGAGATCCTGACCAAAGGATTTCCAAAGGGAAAGTTTGAATATTTTTGAGAAAAATTGGGTGTTGTAGAAAACCCATTCCTCACTAAGAGGGATTGTTAAGAAAATAGTGAGGAATGGTAAAAGTAAAACTTTAAGTTGTGTCAATAAAGTATTAAGTCCCATTCGTTGATCTAGTGGGAGATCTAATGGATAGGATGTTATACGAATAGATGGCCCAAACAAACCATAAGATAAGGAAAAGAAAAGGGTAAGTTAATAAGAGTAGAAGAGAGGAGGTGCTGGGGAATACACAAGACTATGAGTAGACTAGATAGTGTGGACCTAGGAAACTCGCACTTGGTATGAGAGTTTAGTGGCTTCCCATCTAAAAAATTTAGCACAAAGATATAGACCAAATAGGTTCATTGTCACTTAGAGACATTCCAAGAATGTAAAGAACAACAAGCAAGAGCCCTACTGGGAAGAAGAAGAGAGACTCGATCTGTACCAGTCCGTACGAGCTACATGAGTACGGATTTATGTCATGGATGACAAGGCTATAACAAGTTTGCAATTTTTTTGTATTCTTCTGCTGAAATAAATAAAACCTTTCTTATCTTTCTCATTTTTTTATGAATCAAGCAACTGTTATGTTCCATAATAAATGTGCATATTTTCCCCTTCTAGTTTTTACAATTATCATGTACCTCATCATTATTCGAACCCCCTTCTCCTCCTCTAAAAGGAGGAATGTTACCAATTACACCCATAAGATTAATTAGAAAGTTAAATCTCAATTCAAAGATTGTTCTTGAAAAATTAAGGACTAAGCAAGACATTCAGTTTCTTTTGTAAGTATCTCAAATGCCTAGGAGTAATCAAAACATTTCCAGAGCTATGAAAAGGAGACAAGAAGTGCCAATATGACAACCAACTTTATATATAATGTTTTAAGTCATTTTATCAAAAATCTTGCAGCTTACTAATCTCATTCAGTTTAGTAGCATTAAAGGGCCACGGGGTATTTTATACCTCTATCCATTATCATACAAAAAAGGGGGGGCATAGTTGAAGCTAAAACATGTTAGAGAAATACACCATATTTCTTAAGTATTCTTACTGAACACAATAAAGTAAATGACTAAAATGAGCTACAATGATGCTTTAAAAAGGTAACAACAACTATTCTAATATGTCCATAACATTATTAACTAATAGTTGTATGACTTGATCCTTATTTCTTGAAAATTAAAGAGATATATGAGAAAGAAATGTATAGGAAGAAATATACCAACATACAATGGGGGCACTCCAAGATTGACAATGGGGGCCCTACAAAGGAAGAAATGCATAGTGAAGAAAAAGGTGTACAAGCTTGACAATGGGGGCCCTCCAATGCTTTGCTTATACCCTTTAAAGTAAGATCAGCTAAAAGAACTCTGCTAACATCATGAACTAATACATGAACTCATTCAAAACATTTTCACAGGTTTGATCCAAAAGCTCCAAGTATGAAATTTTATAAATGAAAAATAGAGATATGTCTTTCCATCCATGTCTTGGGGTATTTATACAAAAAGTATGTAACCAAAAATACTAGAATTACTCCTAAGATCCATTATTTACTCTAGGAGGGTTTAATCCATCCTCATGATCCACAAAATTAGAGGGAATCCTAAGAAATCCCAAGTATGCCCTGATTTTTGCCAAAAAACAGGGACTTTCCAGCATAAGTGGCCAAGTTTGACCACCATTGACTTCACAAGTGTGGATCCTCTTTCTAGAAGCAAATAGGTATTTTTCCATCCATGTGTTCGATTACTGAGAGGGGGGTGAATCATTAATAGAGAAATTTAATCATTTTTCACCATAAAATGCAAGTGTTATATCAATGTAGCATTACCATCCAATAGTTGCAGAGTAAATAAACAATGAAAAAATGAGCAATCACACACATACACAGTACACTAGTGTTTTACATGGAAACCCAAAGTGAGAGAAAACCACATAATTCTTTTTCTTCTATGTATTTAAGAATTATATCAATTGGAAGCACCAACTTCCTTTGTTTTTCCAGCTGCAATTGGAAGGAGGCTCCAACCCCCTAGTTTCTCAGGCTACAACCTGAGGGAAGCTCCAACTCCCCAATTCTCTGGCTACAACCAGAAGGAGGCTACACCCCCCTAAGTTCTCTGACTACAACCACCTATCCTTGCCCCGTACAACCTCCCTGAAATATAAATTCCAAATGTAGACAACCTGTCACTATCGCTGAATCAACCACTTCCATTGTTAACGTGTCACTGTCAACTTGTACCAATAACCTGTAACAACTTGTACCAATCAACCTGCACCAAAAAACCTGTACCAATAACCTGAACGAACATGTACCATGCATCAACCTTGACTCATCAATATGTACCAACATCATCAATTATACACCTCATGTATGTGCCAACTCATCAACTATAAACCTCATGTATGTGCCAACTCATCAACTACTTGTTTCAACCATGTACCGAACATGTAACTCAACCATATACCAAAGACATACACCAATATAACCATCAAAAGTTATCTAACAATTCAACACTCTATCCATAAACCAAATACCATAAACCCTTACATCAAACCATGTGCCACAATCTCACTGTTATGTAGCCTCAAGCTAAAACAACAACTTCAACAACACATCACAACCAAAATACCAATACCCATATGCCAAATACCAACAACAAAATACCAATTGTACCCCTCAACAAATATGATATATGCAACAACACTAAACATCCAATACCATCTTAAGAGCTAGACCCTAGATCACAAAACATACCTCAAACAAGATGTGACATATCTGTCATAAATAGACCCCAACCATGTTGTTTCTGTGATTTTTCTGCCGTATTTTTTCTACCGTGATTTTTCCGCCGCACTTTTTTCGCCGCACTTTTTTTGCCGTGAATTTTTTGCCGTGATTTTTTTGCCTCACTTTTTCTGCCACACTTTTTTCTGCCACTATTTTTCTGCTGCACTTTTTCTGCCATGATTTTTCTGCCACACTTTTTCTACCACACTTTTTATGCTGCACTTTTTCTGTCGCACATTTTTTGCTGCAATTTTTCTCTATCAATAATACCTTCCCAAATAACCTTTCACAAAAATAGATATTCAATGATATTCAAGTGTGATTAAATGAGAGAGCCTTGCCTCTTATTTGTAAATTCATGTAGCATCCCACTTTCCTTATTTTAGGGATTTCACCATTAACTTTATTATTTAAGTAATTTCTTTTGCAAACACTTTGACTTTTTGGGGCTTCTAGATGACTCATGAGGGTTCTCCAACTTCACATGGCCATAACTCTCTAACCGTGAGGAGTTATGTGACATTACACATACCACCAGAAATGGAATGACATGTAATATCCATCTAGAATAGTCTTACCTGCAAATATATCAAAACTCATACCATTATCCATCAAACAAACTTGGGTCCATTACCCAAACCTTTGTGCTACCGGAATCCACTACCGGACGTTTTTCAAGTGTTGACATCAATGTCAACTAACCCAATTATTCAAGAATCTCCCCCTTTGGCATTGATGGAAACACTCTGATGTAATACTGAAGTCATATCACTCATATCACTGATGCTCCTCCTGTTACCATTGCTCCCCCCTGGAAGAATGCCTCTATTCTCTTTCCCCAAGCAATTATATCTTTGCATTTGATAAATCTCTCCCCCTTTTTCATCAATGGCAAAGGTATCTTTCCATCTAGGGCTGCTCTCCCTGACTGAACTCTTCCTGAAACTGATCTCCCAACCTGAAATTTCCTCTTTATGGTGCTTCCTCATTTAAACATAAGACATATAAGATAAGCATTCAAAAGAATTCATTTTGGAGTAGAAATTACTCCGAGTCTCTAACGAATATACTCAAAGGCTTCTCTTGTAAGCGATTTTGTAAAAATATCTTCCACTTGTTATTTTGTGCCCACATATTCAACTCTAATTTTCTTCTCTGCAACCTGTTCCCGTAGAAAGTGATACTTGATTGGAATGTGCTTCGTCTTGGAGTGCATCACCAGGTTCTATGAGATACTGATGGCGCTTGTATTATCACAATATATTAGAATGGGGTAATCATACTCAACCTATTTGTTAGACTATGTTTCATCCATAAAACCCATGTACAACATGATGCTACTACAATATACTCTGCCTCAGCTGTAGATAAAGATACTAATGATTATTTCTTGCTTAGACATGATACTAAACACTCATCCAAGTAGAAAGATGCTCCACTAGTGCTTCGTTGATCATCAATGCAACCTGCCCAATCTGCATCTGTGTAGGAAATAAGTGATAGATCCTTTCCTTTTGGATACCATAATCCAAATTCTCATGTTCCTTTGAAATATTTGAACATCCTCTTCACTGCTAATGTTGGATTAATGAGAGGGGGGTGAATCAGTAATAGAGAAATCTAATCATTTTTAACCATATAATGCAAGTGTTATATCAATGTAGCATTATCATCCAATATTTGCAGAGTAAATAAAAAATGAACAAATGAACAATCATACACATACATAGTACACCAATGTTTTTACATGGAAACCCAAAGTGAGAGAAAACCACATAATTATTTTTCTTATATGTCTTGAAGAATTACATTCATTGGAAGCACCAACTTCCTTTGTTTTCCAGCTGCAACTCGAATGAGGCTCCAACCCCCTAGTTTCTCAGGCTACAAATCGAGGGAAGCTCCAAATCCCCAATTCTATGGCTACAACCAAAAGGAGGCTACAACCCCTTATGTTCTCCGACTACAACCGGAAGGTGGCTACAACCACCTGTCCTTGCCTTGTTCAACCTCCTTGACTTAGAAGTAGAATGATGGAACCACTGTCACACTATCACTGCGAGATATACTATTGCAAACTTGTAACAATCAACCTGTACCAAACCACTTGTACCAATAACCTGAACCATGCATCAACCATGTATCAACATGTACCTCAATTGGTAATCAATGTGTTGCATCAACCATGCACCAAACTAAACCAAACAACCTGTAATCAACTTGTACCATAAACAAGTGCATCAACCATGGACCAACCTATACCTCAACTTGCAAACCTTCCTTGTCGTTAATAACAAGAGACTATCATTTTCATCAAAATTTACTTTAGTCTCACATGACTAGTTTTGGATTAGTCAATAACCCTAACTTGAAATAATCATAACTATGTACCTTTAATTAATAAAGATATGAAAATAGTACAAAATTGTGTTCTGTGTGTTTAATGCAATTCCTCCATGTGTCACTACTTGGAACCTCTCAGAAAAGGAGTTATAGAAAAAAATGGCATACCTTGTTGAATTCTGGCTTATTCTAGAGGGAGAAATTGTAGAGCGCCCCGCATGGAATATTTATTGTATGGATCTAAAAATTTTACATAGAATACTACAAACTGTAATATAACCAACACATTTTTTCTTACAGAATTTGGATATGTTATGAAGAAGTCATGACATTTTTACCCGAAACACCTCTTTTAGACTAGTTTTAGGACTAACCACATACCCTATTTTCCACGGAGTGTAAATCCAAAAATAAAACGACCCACAAGATTAAATGTGTACAATAACTACTTGGATATGTTTCCTCGATGGCCTCACAATTTCACGGTCTAAATCATTTTAGAAAAAAACTTTATTGCGTAAATGGTGAGATGACCTATAAATAACATACCTTAGAAAGCATCATCAAAATAATTTATCCTCCTTTGAATTTCGGCCTTCTTTACTTCACCTTGCCTCTGAAATTGAACTTAGCTATCCTTTGGTTACCTCAGTCACCTGTAGATATTCAATATGCTCAAGTGTGATTAAAATGAGAGAGCCTTGCCTCTTATTTATACTCTCCAAGTAGCTTCCTTAGAAGCATCTTCTATGCCACTTTGTCCACATAGTCACCTATGTCCAACTTTGCCCAATTTTCCACTAGTCCATGTATCCAATAGCCACTTGACCACTTAACCCATTTTCCTCATTTTAGGGTTAACCTTTTTATAACCACTTTCCATAATTATAAATTTCTCCATTTACTTTATTATTTAAATAATCCTCCTTGACTTTGCCACTTCACTTTATTATTTAAATAATCCTCTTTGACTTTGTCACTTCACTTTATTATTTAAATAATACTCTTTGACTTTGTAACTTCACTTTATTATTTAAATAATTTCTTCTTTGCAAGAACTTTGACTTCTTTGACCTTTTGGGGCTTCAAGCCAATCTTATGAGGGTCCTTCAACTTCATAAGGCCATAACTCTCAAACTCTGAGAAGTTATATGATGCTCCACATACCACCAGAAATAGCATGACATGTACTATCGATCTAGAATAGTCTTACCTGAAAATATATAAAAAATGATACCATTATACATCAAACAAACTTGGGTCCATTACCCAAACCTTTGTGTTAACGGAATTCTCTACCGGACTTTCTTCAAGGGTTGACATCAATGACAACCAACCCAATTAATAAAAAATATCCCCCTTTGGCATTGATGGAAACACTCTGATTCAATACTGAAATCATATCACTCATGCTCCCTCTGGAACCATGCCTTCATCTCTGTGAGCAATTCTCTCCCTGGAGCCATGCCTCTGTCCTTTGCATCTGATAAATCTCCTCCCCTTTGTTATCAATGGCAAAGGTATCTTTCCATTTAGGTCTGCACCCCCTAGCTGACTCATCTGATCTCCCAACTAGAACTGTTCTCTTTATGGTGCTTCCTCATGTACATCTAATACATATAACATACGCATTCAAAAGAATTCCTTTTGGAGTATAAAAAACTTTGAGTCTTTGGTGAAGATACTCAAAGGCTTCCCATGGAAGCGATTTTGTAAAGATGTCTACCACTTGTTCTTTTGTGCCCACATATTCAACTCTAATGTTATTTTCTGCAACCTATTCTCGTAGAAAGTGATACTTTATTGGAAAGTGCTTCATCTTGGTGTGCATCACCAGGTTCTTTGATATACTGATGGTGCTTGTATTATCACAATATATTGGAATGGGCTCATCATACTCAACCTGTATACCTGTAAGATTTTGTTTCATCCATAGAACCTATGTACAACATGCTACTGCTGTAATATACTCTTCCTTGGTTGTAGATAAAGATACTGATGATTGTTTCTTTCTTATCCATGATACTAAACACTCACACAAGTAGAACACTGCTACACTAGTGCTTTGTCGATCATCAATGCAACCTGCCCAATCTGCATCTGTGTAGGCAATAACTGATAGATCCTTTCCTTTTGGATACCGTAATCCAAACTCTTTTGTTCTTTTGAGATATCTGAAAATCCTCTTCACTGCTAATACATGTGATTCCTTTGGTGTTGCTTGAAATCATGCCACCTGTCTAACTGCCTGCATTACATTTGGTCTGGATGTTGTCACATATAGTAGGCTACCAATCATTGACCTGTATTGCCTTTGATATGTATACTTTGAATCATCATCTTTGGTCAACTTGCAACTGGTTTTCATGGGAGTGATAAATGGTTTGCAATATTCCATTTCGATCCTCTTTAGCATTTCTCTGATATACTTCATTTGAGAAATAAAAATTTCTTGGTTTCTTTGACGTATCTGAAGACCCAGAAAGAAGGATAGTTATCAAAGTAATGACATTTCAAATTCATTCTACATGTCCTTTGCAAATTTCTCGCTTAACCTATCATCAGTACTTCCAAAAATAATATCATGAACATAGACCTCAATTAATAAAATACTATCTTGAGTTACCTTGATGTAGAGGTTGTTGTCTGCACTTCCTTTTCTGAACCCTTCATGTTGTAGATATTTATCTAGTCTAGAGTATCATGATCTAGGAGCCAATTTTATACCATACAAGGCCTTATTTAATTTACACACATAATATACATTCTCTGACAAATGAAATCCTTCTGGTTGTTCAATGTAGACTTCTTCTTCAAGTTTCCCATTCATAAAAGCTGATTTTACATCCATCTGATATGCTTTAATATTTTTGGGGCATGCATAAGCTAAAACCAATCAGATTGCTTCCATTCTGGAAATTGGAGCAAATGTCTCTTCAAATTCGATTCCTTCAACCCGTTCATATCCTTTACATACCAATATAGCTTTGTTCCTTGTAACATGCCCATCTTCATTAAATTTATTCCTGTACACCCACTTTGTGCCGATCACATTCTTATCCTTTGGTCTTGGAACCAATTCCCAAGTGTCATTTTTCTCTATTTGATCCAATTCTTCATCCATGAACTTATTCCAAAATTCATCCTTGCTAGCCTCTTCAAACCAGGTTGGTTCAATTGTAGATGAGAGTGCTAGGTGCATTTGTTCTGGTGAACAGATTCCTCTTCTAGTCTCAACTCCTGCATCTTTGTTTCCGATAATCTAATCCTAA
Organism: Picea engelmannii; assembly: GCA_009831015.1. Lineage (NCBI taxonomy): Eukaryota > Viridiplantae > Streptophyta > Pinopsida > Pinales > Pinaceae > Picea > Picea engelmannii. The sequence goes on along the minus strand of ML803888.1, from coordinate 33,497 downwards.
GGATGATTATTCTGTACTCGTCTACTAGGTGTCTTTTGAGGAACTTGTTGAACTTGATCTTCTGCTTCTATCAGATCCTCTTCATATTCCCCTTCTACTTATTTTTCATTTGCTGCTTCTTCTCTGTAAAGATGTTCCATTGATTCATTTTCTTCTTCCTTTAATTCTTGTCTACCTATTTCATCAATTGTTACGTTGATGCTTTCCACAACTTTGTTCAATATCAGGTTGTAACACTTGTATGCTTTCCTTTTACTTGAGTAACCAACAAGTACTTTGTCCACACAAGAGTCAAGCTTTCCCATTCTGCCATATTCTCTTTTGATGTAGTATTTGCTTCCAAAAACTCTGAAAAGCTTCACATTTGCTGGTCTTCCTTTCCATGTTTTTTCAGTGTTGCTTGTGAGCATGATCTAGATTTTATGAGAAGAAAAAAATGAGTACATATTATTACCATATTATTAACACAGAATAACAAAGATACAGTAAAACTAGTTTTCTATTCAATAAGGAAATAAGCTGAAACTGTAAAATGCAGCAGAAAACAAGCTTGCTGGAATGGTGGCGGCTTATCTCTGAGAAGAGATGTGACGACAACTCTCATTTGCAAGAAGATGATTACAATGAGGCTCTCAAGGCATTTTTACAATAAACAGGAGTTTCAAAAACCCTAAACATCCAAAAACCTAACTCTAGGAGATGAAGCGCGAAAAGTCATGTGGGCCCCGTTTGGGTAAGTCAGTACATCAACTTCCCGGGGTCGTAACTTTTGCATACGATCTTCGTTTTAGGTGTATGATAGCCCATTGGAAATATCTACCCGAGGACTACAAAATTTGCACACATACCCAAAAAAACATCGTTTAGGGCCTCAAAACGGCTCCGGAAGTTCAGGACTCGAAAACTGCTAAAAATAGTAAATTATCAAAATTGCTAGAAAGTTGTTTTGAGCCAGCTGGAAAAGGTGGGTGGCCACCGGTATCCACCTAGATCAATACTCCCCCCTTAGGAAGCAACGGTCTCTATTGCATTGATTTCCCCCATCAGATGAAGAAATTTCTGTTGAATTTGGCCTCGGGTGTGCCACTTGCCTTGGTGCAGGAGTTGCCTTGCTTTGACGACTCGCTAAAGCTAGATATTTTGTTGTTGAGTGCCCTTGATCTGTGTGTCCACAATATGATCACTGGATTCCTATTGTATGTAGTCAGGGTTGAGCTATGTTGGTGTCAATTTTTTTGCTACATCTGAGGTGTCGAATAATGGTGGGAAATAAGGCTGAAGGAGGTCCACATTGAACACTGGGTGTAGGCCAAGGAAAGGAGGAATGCTGAACTCAAAAGAATTATTCCCCATAGCCTTGGTGATGGTGTACGGACCATAACAGAGTGGGTGAAGCTTCTGATGGGGTCCTACAAGGTGTTCTTTCTACAAGTGCAACCAAACTTTGTCGCCCATCTGAAACTTATGTGGCACCCGATGTTGATCATGGTGTTGCTTGTACTTGTCATTGGACTTCTATAGGATATCTTGAGCCTGTTGGTGGATGTGCTAGATTCTCTCAATGAACCGGGTGGCTTTGTCAGCCTTAGTTGAAGCAGGAGAGGAGTCAGTCGAGGTGACCGCAAGGGGAAGTGCAACATCTATGGGACCCAATGGTTGGAATCCCAACCCCACCTGAAAGGGGTTGTGGTCGGTTGAGCTATGTAGGGCTCGATTGTAGCTATGTTGGACATAGGGAAGACTCTCATCCCATGTGAGAGGGTGCTTGGAATTATACATGTGCAAGATATGCACGATCATTTGATTTACGACCTCAGTTTGGCCATCGGTCTGGGGTTGGAAGGCCATGGATTTGGTGAGCTTGGTGTCCAATAGTGACTAGAGGCTCGACCAGAATGTGCTGAGAAATCGACTGTCCTGATCTGAGAAAATGGTTTGTGGGATTCCAAAATGTACCCAGACTCATTCAAATAAGATCTTGGCAGTGGCTTCTACTGTGATTCTCTTCTTGCAACCAACCATAATCACCATCTTAGAAAAGTGATCAACAACCACAAAAACACAGTCATTTCCCCACTTGGTGGACGGGAGGCCCGACATGTAGTCAATTGAGATGGATTCCCATGGCCTATTAGGAGTAGGAAGAGGAGTGTACAGTCCCTGTTTCTTAGTGGTTGGTTTGGCAATAATGCAGGCAGTGCAAGACCTGATATACTTGTTGACCTCCTGTTGAAGTTTCGGCCAGTAGAAATGTTTTTGTAGCATCGCCACTGTCATTTTGATGCTAAAGTGTCCTTCCACCTGACTGTAGTGGGATTCCCAGATCATCTTCACTCGCTCTCTTGATGGAACACATATATGGCCCAGACGACACAAAAACCCATCCTGAAGATGGAAATTATTGACAACTTCCTTTGCACCTAAAATTTGGTAGGTGGTGGCAAAGTCTGGGTCTGTCTCATAGAGTTGGGGCCATCTAGAGGTCTCATGGCCACAAGAGTCTAGCACTATGGTGAGTGTTGTGACTGGTGGTCTGCTGAGGCAATCAATGATGTGGTTGGTGCTTCATGTTTTATACTTGATGTTGAGGTGGAATTGTTGCAAGTATGTGGACCACTTTTGATGGCGGTCATTCTACAATTTTCCTTGTGTCTGCATGAACTACAGTGGCTTATGATCAATGCAGATGACTATCTCCCTCCCAAGAATGTAATGTCTCCACTGGTGGCAGGCTTGCACAATGGAGTACATTTCTTTGTCATAAGTAGGGTACTTACAGACAACATGTGATAGTGTCTCACTATGATAGGCCATGGGGTGGCCATGCTGTGTGAGAATGACACCCACAGCATAGTCTGACACATCAGTCTCAATCTCAAAGGGTTGTTATAGGTCTGGTAGTGAAATTACTAGGGATGAGCACAAGCGCTGATTCAAATCATCAAACGCTTATTTTTGGGGCCGACCCCACACAAATTTTGCCTTACCACCACCCCTGGTTATTTGGATGAGGGCCCATGCAATATGGGAGAAGCCCAACATAAACCTGCGATAGAAATTGGCAAGGCACAAGAATCTCTGAAGCTCAGTGAGTGTGGTTGGGGCTAGTCAGTCATGGATGACTTGGATCTTGGATGGATCCACATGTACGCCATGTTGATCAATGATACAGCCTAGGTAATGGACCCTGTCCATGCCAAAAGAGCATTTTTCCGAGTGTTCGGCCCAAGTCTTGCTGTAAATGAGAATGTCATCCAAATACACCACTACAAAAGTATTGGTGAATGGTTGCAAAATATCGTCCATCATCCTCATGAAAGTGGCTGGACCATTTTTTAGACCAAAGGGCATGACCAACCATTCAAAAAGACCTTCCTTTGACTTGAAGGCGATCTTCCATACATTTGTCTATTCTATTAGGACCTGGTGGTAGCCATACTTCAGATCAAGGGGTGGTGCCTCTGCTCGAAGAATATTCACCGCCTATTGGTAGCTGCCGAAGCATTTGCGCAAAATTATCCATCATCTCGTTCCTCTGTTGCGTGAGGGATTCCTCAATCAACAGTTTGAAAGGATCTCCTATCCTGTCATATTTCTTTTCTCCTTCCATGAGAGGCCACTTGGGTGTGCGAGAGATTTTGTCCTCAAGAGAAACAAGCTCGAGACCCAAATATTTGTACTCCGACCTCGTTGGGGACATGCATTAAGATGACAAGGAGCAGACTGCTCTGATACCAATGATCCAGATTTTATGAGAGAACAAAATGAGTACAAATGATGTTAATGTTTATGCCATTATTATAGTTCTTTGCATTTCAATAGATAAGAGCATCACAAGAACAAGATCACTGAGAAATACACATCCACAAGAGACACAACATTTATCCTGGGAAACCCTATAGGGGAAGAAAACCCAGCAAAAACTTCCTTATCATAAATAGCTTATACAATGTTCAAGAGATAACTCAAACCAATACAGAAAGTCCTCCTCAAGAGATGCGCCACCCTTCTTCTCCTCTCTCCAACTTCCAATTGCAGCTTGCCTCATAAGATAATGAGCAAGTGAGTTATGTGTAAGAAGTGAGGCGCTAGCCTCTTATTTATATCAATCTGGCACGTGTGAAGAGTCACCATCTGGCAGGGCCGACCTCTCACTCTGGGTGGGTAAACCCACCTTTAATTAATTCTAGCCCTTCCATTATAACTGTTGGGGCCGACTTCTTATTCATCACTTTGTAACTGTCCGATGACCAATCCGCAAAAGGGGATTTGGTCCTTATTCAATTACCGACATGATTAATCCTCAATGGGGATTAATCCAATAACAAAATAATAATAAGAATGCTCTTCGCAGTTACATTATTTCAGCACTCCCCCTTAACACGAAGGGTATTCTTCATCAGCATCAGGCGAGAGAGGTCTGCATCATCAGTGGCATCTGGAGGACAGTATCGTCAATATCATCTTGAACAATTGTCTAGCACATTTACGAGTCATCGAAAGTTTTCTTC
>ML803887.1:71528-136002 GCA_009831015.1 Picea engelmannii | reverse complement strand
CTATGTTATTATTGTCATCTACTTCCATGGAATCATTAACTTGATCTTCATTATCTGCTTCAAGTTCTTCATCTTGTACTACAACATCATTTCTGCTACTACTTGGTGCTTTGTGCATAAATTTAGGGGGAAAATCTAACTTTATACTTACAAACAATCATGAAAAATTAGTGCATGTATAAAACATTATAAAATTTGAGAATATAATAAATATTAAAACAGATAATGAATATACATACCATCGGACGATATTCATTTGATCCCCCGTCCATGTGCCCATATTTTCTACAATGTTTTGTAGTTGTTGCTATTAAAACTCTTTCAGGACGTCTAGTACAACAATTTTTGCAAGGGCAATAACATTTACCATCACCCTTTTCACCCTCTTTAATTATTTTCCCAGCTCTAATGTTTTCTGACATTCTTCCCCACAGACTTATACTGAAACAAATATCTATTTTTTGTTCGCTGAGAAGACCCGCAAACCCTTTTTGAAGCGTCGTTATTATAGAAAACTTGTCGCAACATCCATCAAATGCAACATATTTATAGATTTTGTAACGTCGCAATTCCGACATAAAAAAGTCCTAAGTGACCATTGGTATTTTGACTTGGTGAACATACTAAGGTGACTGTTGGAGGGGAAAACCTAGTTTCGCAAACGTCGCAATTGCGACATACATTTTCAAAAACGTGGCAAGAGAGACGTTAATGTGGAAAGAACGACGTTAATGTGGCAATTGTGACATACATCTTCACAAACGTGGCAAGAGCGACGTTCCAGTGGAAAACGTGGCAAGAGCGACGTTAACATGGAAATTGCAACATACATCTTCACAAACGTGGCAAGAGAGACATTCCAGTGGAAAACGTGGCAAGAGCGACGTTCCGGTGGAAAAAGTGGCAAGAGCAACGTTAACGTGGCAATTGCGACATACATCTTCACAAACATGGCAAGAGCGACGTTAACGTGGCAAGAGAGACGTTCCAGTGGAAAACGTGGCAAGAACGACGTTCCAGTGGAAAACGTGGAAAGAGCGACGTTAACGTGGCAAGAGCGACGTTATCGGGCAACATGATTTTTTTTTTTTATAAATTTCCTCTATTTTGCGACAATATGGACAATTTTGTCCATAACGCCACAAATAAAACATCATAATTTTTACAATATATAGTAGTGTGGAGCATGGATAGGATGAGTATGAATAGGATTATCCATTGTTGATTTCCTTTTCATCGATCTGTAACAATATAAAACAATGTGTTCCTCTTTTCATAGGCTTGTAATATAGATGGCAGTGAGGATTTAACAGTTATTATTGATTTGTAATTATCTCAGGGAATTGGTTAAATATAAACATTCTTCCATTATATAAACATAAAATGCACAATAGACTTATAACACACAAAATGATGTCAGCAGTATAGAATTTAGCATACCAATACAAACAACTGCTAATATAATAGCCCAGGATATTGTAAAGACAATAGGACAGAAGTTTTGTCAGAGATTCTACTTCCTCTTCTCATGGATTGTAATATAGATGGCAGTGTTTATCATTTTTAAGCTCAGGAAACCCCTCCCATACTCCTAAGTATTGTGACAGCTCACAATAAAAGATATAGGGAACCGGTCAATTCTCCCAATAGCCTAATATTTACAGTTTCCCAAGTGCAGAGATAAATTTCACGCATTAGTCTGACAAGACAGTCAAAATATGGCCCCACCTGTAGGACAAAACATCCTACATATAGTTAATAAGAGGTAGGCAAGAGAGTCTCAGGATTGTCTTAAAGTTAGTTCACAATGGCAGATTGATGGAGTTCATTTATATTTTCTTAACCATGCATACTTATTTTCATCTTTTCCTACAAGTAATGTTGTACGTCAGGAAATTTTTTAAGATTTAGGAATTTTAATTATTGTTTGTTAGATTATCACCCTTGCTAGGTAGAATGCCCCGCTGCCAGCAAGTTTGTTCAGTACTCTGACGGGTTTACCTAGTCATACCAGAGGTTGGTACCTGCTGCCAACAAACTTTTTCAGTATCCTGATGGGTTAGCCTCTTACACCTTTTTACAGTAGAGATTGGTCCACCATCTTTTAAGATTTGTGTATAAATATTTCTTTTTGCAAGAATATGGGGAGGCAGCTCTGAATTTTTTTATTTTGAACTGGGATGGTATTTAAGTTAGAAGATGACTCTTATTTATGTATTCCTTATAGATTGTCTTGTTGTAAGGGATACTTAATTGGATGTATCCTATATAAAGATATGGTATAATCAAGCATTTTTAGTGTGTAGTGGATGGTACCATTGGAAAATAACAAAAGGTATCTTCAGGACCTACTCTTTTTCTTTTTAAGTTATATTGATGTTTCCATGGCTAACCGCTAATAATCCCTTCTCGATACTCTTTCATAAATATACTTTACTCACCCACTAAAGGTTCTTGGGGAAATTGCATGAGTAACCTCTAGGTTTGATAAGACAAGGTTTCACTTCCTTATATCCTCTAGTGGTGGAGGTTATGAGCAACTGCCATTAAATATGCCTTGAGAGAAAGGAAGATAGAAATCTTGTAAAACTGGATAATTTACAAAAACAAATTCTAATCATACTAAAAATTTGTTATCCAATTGATTCTTAAGAATACAACAAAGTTCAAATATAGAAGCAACTTCTTCCGAAGTAAAATACTTCCCTTTTTGTCTCCTTGAAGTTGTCCACTTGTGCTGAAATAAATACCTACAAAGATCTCTAAAATTGCTTATCAACAAAAACACACTTTAAATTATTTACATAGGTACAATTAGAATTCAAAAAAAATTTCAAGAATAGGGGGAGGGAGAAGAAACTTCCCTATCCACCAATGCCAATGCCTTGTCAACTGACATGACTTGTAGAAAATATTCTTGTGGTAAAGTTTAAGTCGATGACCATTCACTACGAAAGAGACTTGTCCATCATCAATTGTTTTGATCTTAACAGCCCCATTATCATACACGATAATTACCTCATAAGGACCCAACTATCGAGTGGTAATTTTTCCTTTAAAATTTTTGAATTAGGAATCAAACAGCAAAGCCCAATCACCAGGTTGAAACAATTTCTTCTTAATAAATTTGTCATGCCACTTGCTCCTCTGGTTTTGAACTAAAATTGTTCATTCGATAGCATCTTCTCTTATCTCATCCAATTCATTCAAATGTAGGGCTTGTTGATTTTGTGCCTCATCTAGGTCTAATCCCAATTGTGCAGCAATACAGAAAGTCCTTACTTGGAATTCAATTGGTAGTACTTGTTTTCCATAAACTAGTTCGTATGTGGTATGCCCAATGGTGTTTCTACAGGTGGTATGATATGTCCAAAAAGCCTCTAGAAGTCTATCATCCCAATATCTATGGTGTAATTGGACATTTTTGGTTAAGATAGTTTCCAATGATTTTTTTTTTTACTCTGCTTGACCATTAGCTTGTGGGTGATATGGAGAAGACTTATAATGCTTGATCCCATATTTTTCCATTAATTCCTTCATCATATTAGAAGTGAATTTTGTTCCCTGGTCTATAACAATATCACAAGGAACACCAAAGAGGGTAAATATGTCTTCATAAATGAATTCAACAACAAATTTTTCAGTATCCCTAAACAAGGCTTTTGCCTCTACCCACTTGGTGACATAATCTGTACAAACTAGAATATAGTTCTTCTAACAAGAGATGGGTGAAATTGGTCCTACAAAATCAAGGGCCCATTTCTCAAAAGGTTCTATCATAACTTGGGAATGTAACAGAATTTCATCAACTGATGTGGGTCTTCCTATCCTCTTACAACTATCACAAGTTCTCACATATTTGGCAGCATACTTAAAAATGGCAGGCCAATAGTAACCTGAATGTAAAACCTTATATGTTGTACGTTTGTCATAAAAATATCCATCACATAGTCCATCATGACAAATTCATAGGATTTATGGTATCTGATCTTACCAAACACATATACGAATAATCAAGTCTGGTCCAGTATGAAAAAGTTCATGGCCAACCTAAGAGTAGTTATCACTTTGCGTTATAATTCGACGCTTTTCATGAGGTGACAAATGAGATGGTAACTTTATAGTAGCCAAAAAATTATCCATGTCTGAAAACCATGGGGTATTTATGGAGAGGGAAAAGAGATGATCATCTAGAAAACTATCATCAACAAGAATACTATCAACCTTATGATTAATGCGCGAGAGAAAATCAACTACTAAGTTCTCTTTTCTAGGTCGGTCAAGGACGATGATATTGAACTCTTGTAATAGAAAGAGACACTTAGTTACTCGACCATTGGTAATGGGTTTATTCATGAGAAATCTAATGGCAGAGTGATCTATATGTACAAATACCTCATATCCTGTGATATAATGGAGAAACTTATTGATGGCATGGAAAACTTCCAAGAATTATTTTTCGGTGACTGTATATTTGAACTTGGCAAGGGAAAAGTTCTTACTCGCAAATTAAATATCATAGGATTGTTGGTATTCTTTTTTTCCTAATACTCCTCATATTACAATATCGAAGGCATCAGTGGATATGTGAAATTGAAGGGCCCAATTAGATCCCCTAAGAACTGGTGCCACATATAATTTATCTTTCAGATTTTCAAAGGCGGTTTCACACTACTCAGTCAAATGAAAATCAACATCTTTTGTAAGCAATCCAAATATTAGTGCAGTAATCTTTGTAAAATTCTTAATAAATCGTCAGTATTATATGGCATGTCCAAGAAAGATTCTTACCTCTTTTTGAGTTTTTGGAGGTGGAAGTTTAACAATTACCTCAATATTAGTAGGATCCACTTTAATCCCTTCAGATGAAACATGATGCCCTAATAATACTCCTTCAGTCAACAACATTTTACACTTTTCATGACTTAAGGATAGATTCATCTCTTGAGATATGATAAGGACTTTATTCAGATTATCTAGGGCTTCATGATAAGTATTACCATATATTGTAAAATAATCCATATATAGTTCCACACAATCATGAATGAGGTTAGAAAATGCGACTTATGTTCCTCCTCACTCACAAATAGATATATGTATATATATGTGCATAGTTTGAACTATGCTATGTATGGCACAACCACTAGTTATTCCACTTTAGGAACTGCATAGAGAGGGGACGATACAGATCCTACACTTTACCCGCCTTCGTCAACAAGTCCATCTCAATGTTTTATTACTTTTCTTCATGAATGCCAGGTTACTACCTGAAAAGATGTATCCATCTCATTTCCTCGCACCAACTTCATGGACAGCTTCCAAATCCCTAATACTGCTTGTTGAAATGTGGCAGGAGAATTACACAAAAAAATGGTAAGACCCTATAGGAATAGGTGCCCCAAGGACAAGTAAAAGTAGTTTTTTCTTGATCCTTAGGTGCTATGAGAATAGGTTGTATCCACTGTATCCATCCAGGAAGGAAAAGTATCGCTTCCCTGACAAGGTATCCAAGACTTGGTCAATGAAGGGAAGAGGAAAATAATCCTTAAGAGTGGCCTTATTAAGTTCTCGGAAGTCGACACAAATTCTCTATTTTTCGGTTAATTTATTTGGGCCCACTACAAGTGGGGATACCCATTTACTATCATAGATTGGATAAATAAAATCGACATTCAATATATTTTGTATTTCTTCCTTTACTATCCTTTAGTCCTAGATTAATCCTTCTCCGGGGTTTCCAAACAAGTGTTACTTATGCCTGGGTATATATTTGATCAATTCATGTGTTGGGGTGTATACCTTTCATATCAGTATATTCCAAAGAGAATGCTCCTGATTGGTCTTTAAGGACATTTACTAACTGTTCTTTTTTATCTGCATCTAGTCTAGAATTTATATATAGGAATTTCCCGGGGCCAATCTCATAAGGCATGGTATAAGATATGGAAGATTCATATATCTCAACAAAAAATATGTTGAAGGAAAAGTTGATGGGTCCAACTATTCCTGAAATTCTTCACCAAACATGTACTCAAATTGGGGAAAAGATTGTGGAAAATCAACACATGTAATTGCAGAAATAAACTGATTTAGCACATTTTTTGTTGTTTGCTCCTGAAGTGCCCATTAATGATCACTAGGCAACGTGGGTTCTTCCCAGTTCTCATTCTCATATGGACATTCAAGTCACCATATATTCTTCATAACAGGTTGATATGGTGGGTATATGGTAATATTCTGTATAGAAATTCCATTAGAGATAGTCATTTCACCTTCTCTACAACTAATAAATGCATTGGATGTGGCCAACCAAGGTCTTCCCAAGATAACGAGATGCACTTTATCAGGATCCATGAATTAATGACAAGAAATTATACTAGATATTCCATGAGGCTAATGTAACTATGATATCATCCAAGATTCCTCTAGGCATAACTTTTGTCTTATCTGCTAATTCTAAAATAGTTGGGGTAGGTCTAAGGAGGGGTTTCAACTATAATTTCTCTAAGGTAGTAACAATCATAACATTAATGGATGCCCCCAAATCTATCAAATTATCTTCGATGGGAACCTTATTAATGGTTATTGTTACTACGGGGTTCTTTGAGTTTGCATACTTTGTGACCCTGGGATTCTCTGATATGTATTCAAACAATTCTCCTATCAAATGTATTGTTGGAGGATCTTTTTGTTTTTTACCTAGTTTCTTGATACACAATTCTTTGACCACCTTACTATAAATTGGAATGTCCTTTATGGCTTGTAACAGGGGAATTTTGGCACAGATAATCTTCAATTCATTTAAAATGTCAAATTCTGGTTGAATTGTTGGTTTCTCAATTGTTAATCTTTTTAGATAAGGAGGGGCTTTTGTAATCTGTGAAGATTCACTTTGTGGAATCTTATGTTTCTGGTCTTTAGGAATGATAACATATTCCCACTTAGTGTCATCCATGGGTTGTTCGAGAGTTTCTTCTTCTTCTTCTTCCTGAATGACTACTAAAGGATTTTGTCTATCCAGAAATTTTCCCGACCTTAGTTGAATATCATGTATTGGAACAAGTGAAATAACATATGTCAGGAAGGTTTGTAGCTCAACATTGTGAAGAGGTTGAGTTGGTTTGATATTCCGATTAATCATTGGTTGTGTTGGTAATAATGTTGGTCTTGGGGAGCTTGTATTTTGAAATTGTTGGGGTTGTTGTGGAATAGGAGGTAAAGGTGGGGAAACAAAACCTGGAAAAATGTGTTGGATGTTCAGTGGAAACTATGGGTAAGGATGAGTGGGCATAGGAATAGGTGGAGCATGAGTGTTTCCTTGGGTATGCCCTCCTCTCCATCCTTGTATCCAAGGGTGTTGTGAAGCATATTTTAGAGACTATTTTTTCCAATCTGATGAGTTCTATTGTTGTGGTTGTTGATAATAAGGTGGAACTTGAGGTGGTATATCATGATATGTAGTCTGACTCCTAGGCTGCCATGGCCTCCTAGGTACATAAGAAGATTCCCAATATCCCCACTTCTATAAATGGATAATAAATCAAGAAGTGATGGGAATTTTTCAGTTGGGTGGTCTTCAATACATAAGCCACAAACTAAAATATTCTCTAATGGGCACTCCCTTGAGGAATGCTTCCTCATGCACCTTGGAATAAATATGCACATTGTTGCATTCTATTCCTCATGTTTATTATTAATATTTAGGGTGTCCAACTGGGAACCTATTGTACTTAGGATATCAGTTTTGGATTTCTCCAATAGGTTTCCTATCTCTACCTTTGTAATACCCCCATAAATAACTTCCTTTAGGTTTCTACGATAAGGATCCTGAACACTCTTCCCATTTTTGGCCCTACTCCTCGAGTAATTTCTACACATTTCATAGATTTCAGTGAATGGTTTATGGGAGATGTCACTGGATTCCATCAGGTTAAGTGTCTCTAGATATTCTTCCAAAATTCCTTTAAGAAAAAGAGTCCTGACTGCATCATCTGGAAGGTCATGGTATTTTGATTTCTATGAGGTATAAGCAAACTGTTCCATGTAATATTTGAGAATCTCATCCTCTAACTGTTGAAGTTTAAAAATTTCATTACGATAATCCTTGGATTTGCAATAGTCTTTGTATTTCTTAACAATATAGCTTTCATGTCTTCCCAAGACCTAATACTGGACTCTCCTAACCCCATGAACCATCTTAGTGCAGAATGCTTGAGAGTGGTAGGAAAACGTTTTCATTTATGGGCATATTTCAAGTAGTTGTAGCTTCTACACAAGATTTCAAACTCAAATAGCAAGGTATTTGGTTCTTCACTGGTATTATCATAAAAGGTAGGAAGTGCAGAGAGTGGAATGCTCTTCATGTTGACATTTTTTGTGGTATCTAAAATTGGAAACCCAAAGGTGGTTATTGTTTGGTTTCCAACTTCTTCTCCCTCATCGTGTCTCACATTCTTGTGAGCCTCCTTGTTATCATTGATAATCACCCTCATATTGCAAGAGGATAAGCCCAATACGCATCAAAAATTTTGTAAATATAAATTAATGATTAAAGGTCAAATGGACAACGCTCAGCATAAGAATGTTTCAACACTGACATCTGTGCTAGCACGCATAAGAAAATTAGGTTTTTATTAACTTCATCCAGTGGTTAAAGGTTAAAGGTGAATAGAAGGAATACTTAGTGAGGAAGGTGGATAGGTCTTCTATAAGCATCATGCCTTCAAGAAGCTAGGATAAGAAAAACTCAGTCACAAGAACCTCTTGAACTTGAAGTTTAAAACACTGAAAAAACATTCATAGCAACATTATAATCAAACCTCCATTATAACAAAACCACAACACCTCATATGAATCATGAAATAATGATCATTTCAAAATAAGAAGAAACAAGATGATGAAAGGAAATTGTCTTCCACTAATGAAAATGTCTCAAGTCTCATACGTAAATGTTGAGGAAAATATATGAATTGATCTTACTCAAGCATTTTCAAACTTTACTTGGCTAAAGTAAAGTAGAAGGGAATATCACCCTATGTTTATAGCCAAAAAAATATATATCCTAACTCACAAGTATTAATTACAAGTGCTTAGGCTAGTCTTTTATCAACAAAAAGCTTGCTAGAAATTCACTTTTTATGTATTTTTTTGAACATATCAGTTGCTGAAATAAATGTAAGAATAGAAGTAAAGACACCAAGATGATACTCAATATATATGAGACATAAATTAATCCTTTATTTCATTTCAATTCACCAAAGAGTCATTGCCTTTACAAAACTTCACACAGAAATCTTGGACCAAAGTCAAACTTAGAAATCCACGATGAAACATACAAAAGGACCTCCGACAGAAAACCAAAACTAAACACTAAAAGATGGATCAACTTGCCACAGATTGTTGCCCACTTGACTCTGCACAATAGCCTTTATCAATCATGAAAATTAATTCACAAACAGACAAGTCGACACAGACTATCAAAGATATATCAACACCTCTGAAGAACAAGTGTCTGAATGATTTGATTTAGCCCTAAATATTGTTGTCTACAATAAGACTATGCTATCACAAAAGAAGATTAGGCTATGATGAATATATGAATGAATGAAAACTGAACTATCTCAACATAAACTCAAAGAGAAAACCTTACCATGCTTTGTGCTTCCATCCCTTTGTTCCTCACTTTCATCTTGACTTTAACAAGTTAGAATTGGTTGAAGTGGTTAAACCAACACATTAGTTAAGTTAATTAAAAGACTCAACTAACTTTAGTTAGGGGGATAGTAATAATTATAATAAGGGTCATAAATAAATAATAACTAGTAGGTGGGACCCCTTGTGACTCCCTTTAGTTCATAACCATCATAACTATCATAACATAATCCATTAGTTAAGAAAACACACATCCTTGTGCCTCCCATCAACTTATTTACTTTTGGCAATTTAGCTCATGAAAATTGAAATTAGTTCAAAATAATACTCATATATCCAAAATAGAACATGATATCCAAAGTCCCTAAAGTCAATCTATCACTGTGGGGCTTGGAAGGGAGGCCTTTTAGGCATAGGTCAGACTTTTTCCTACCCAATCCAATCAAAGAATCTCATGTGAAACATTGGCCAAGCTCTTCTAAAACAATTTCAAAATGTATAGAGAACCTGGGCTTTCTCGGGCATCAGTTTGAGTTACCTCTACCTCTATTTCCTCGACCATGGCTCCCTCGACTAAAAAAAAACTCATCCTGCATGTGTAATCAATTAGAAAATAGTCTTTTAAATAGCCATGCATGAAAACTCTTAAAAATATGAAATAGATTTGGCTCAGAATGTATCTAGTTCATGCAATCCAATCCATACAAATTGTTTTAATATTAATCAATGAGCAGGGGGTGAAAAAATGTTCAGGGATACATGAGGGGTTTATAATTACCGAAAATATGATATAATTAAAGGGGAGAGATATGGTCACTTCTCAATGATAACAACAATCAACTGTAAGCAAACCAATAATCCTCACTGCAATCCACACAGAATTCTACCACTTTTAACCAATATAACACATAAATTTTCCTAGTTGTAATAAACATGAAAACAGGGAGTGGAAAAGTGAATTTGGGATATGTGAGGGGGCTGTAATTAGCAGAAAGTGAGATGATGAGAGGGGAAAATAACGTTTGTTGGTCATGATATTAATCAAGTGATCCATAACATATTTTGCAGTAAGAAAAATATGCATCAACAAACAATCAGATGACTGAGTCATAATTCTTGTGTATTTGCCTAGTTCATTGTCCATTAATCTCCAACACAGTTCCATTACAACAGAAGTATTTCACACAATTTGTAAGCGGTTATGTGCCTTTTATTTGTACATTTTGCATTTTATAATAGTCAACAACAACACTCATTCCCAATATGTAATTGTTAACATCCACTACTTCCAGACATTTCTTCAATCCGTATCTATATTTAAAAGTCATGCTTTCAAAATAATAATGAAGACACTATTTTTGTAATAGAGGAAATCAAGATCTGTATTCATATTCATTCCTGCATATATATGCAGTGGAAAACCAAAAAAATCAAACTTCACATGCCACGCCTGAAAAGGAAATTGACGATACAACCAACAATCAACATTTAGACACAGGCTATGAAGAAGTAAAATTCGGAAGACATCTAACCATGCCATTGTAAAACATCGCAATGTGACTTAAAAACTGGGCCAAATATCCAACACGACTGTCATCAACAATGATCAATTGCAATAAATAACGCACTTAAAAACTCAGTGGGTATCACCAAGCATAAAAATGATTCATCCATACTATACACAGTATGAAACTGAGAGAATCCCATAGTGTAATATTTCCAATAAACACACAGCATCCTATGACCACGACATAATTCAAAACATCATTCTGGGCTAATTATTAAGTCTTGTGTGAGTGACCAGGCCACACACACTCAAGCCTGTTCTACCAAGGAGAGAAGATGCAGTAGAAATATCCAATCCAATCCTCTACTTCAAAAAACATCATCTATAGGATCAACATGTGTGATCAACACCAAACCCTTGTGACCAATGTCAGCCATCAACCAAATCACCATAAGTGCAAAATCAATGATTGTACACCAACAAACAATTCACCACTATCGTAGAAAGAATAAATCAATGGAACCAACCATGGTAGCTTTGTATACCCATGCATCCAATCCAAATGGGTAGAGGCCCTTCTATTAAACACAACTAAGCTTTTTTTACATCAGGCAGGTGACTGTGAACTTTTACGAGTGCAAATTGGCAATGTAAGGTTCATGCTTTTATCAGAGAGGCAGTGACGAAAAACCGTGTCAACCGACTGCTATAAGACCAATGAGTGAACCCTCATTCAAAGTAATAGACCACAATAATCTTAACAGGTTTGACAGATTCGATTGTCCCCCTATGCAACTCCAACCTAGAGGGTTAAGGGTTTGCATGGTAGCCTTCACAGGAGAAACACAATCAACTGCAGTGAAACTTTGATGCCACAGGTGTATGCACAAGGAAACCGATGACTCTTGTGAACGAGAGATAGTTCCTTGACAGGGCCAAAACATGAGAATGGGGCTCTAGTTAAACCCAAGAATCATGAATAAAACCATTTAGACATGATTTAAACAAAACCCTTCAACCAAAATGCAGTGGTGACAAAGAACTATCACCCAGGAAGACTACCAACTTTGATGAGCTTAAAACTATTATAGTAGAACCATCCATTTTCCATTCGAAACCAAAATTCCAAACAGTTGCAACACTCGGGACAAACAAAAACCCACACAAATGAGCCAAAAACATTTCATAACCAGAGTGAATTCAAGAATGGCCAAAAGAGACATACATGTTAATGAAAAGCCTTAAGTCGAGAGGTGGCTGAGCAGTTTCATCCTGCTAAAAATCTAGAGCATGAACACAACAGCCAGATCAAACAATGATCTGATTAGGGTGGCGACCAATGGGAAGGGTAAAAGTGACATGTAGTAAATGCATGTCACCTCCACCCATATCTCATTTACTCTATAGTACATGCCAACGAGACTCCATTAACACCATTAATCAATCCATGCATCGAGAATATCAGCCATTTAACCATAACATAATCACCTTAAAAATCACAAATCGATTACTCCCATGAGCCACCAACGTTTATAACATAAGTATATCAGCTACCAATTTCATTAACTAATCTATGACCATTGTATTATCATCTTGCCAAAATGCACTGCCAAAACATCCACCATATGGATATATATAAAAAATGTGATTTAACAATTTTTTTATAGCCATTTCCTTGTTATCTAAGGTTTGGAAATAATCAACAAACACTTAATGCATGTAGTATTGCAGAGCTAGGTCTCTTTTGCATTAGATATAGTATTTTCCTTTTCCTCAAAATGCCTTTCTACAATTTTCACTAACATATTTGTTGTGCATGTGCGAGAAGAATTGATACCATAAATGAATGGCAGGTTGTGGTATCATGAAGGAACAACATCTCAAAGATTAACTCATATCAATGACAACCGTATTTCCATCAACCAAGTGAATGTTTGTAGCACATCATCATAATATTGAAGATGAACAGATCTGATCTTCAAAAGTTCAAGGGGGTCCCACCTACTAGCATTATTTAGTCTTATATAATAATATGATTTAGCAACACTTTGTGAGAGAAATTACGTTGACGTTTTCAATCGTCAACAATAAATAGAGAACAACTTTGGTTAATCAAAATATTACAAAAAGGGAGCTCTTCTCAACCATGTAAACCTATGATATCATTCATCTGATGTATTTATAATCAAAACAGTAGAAAACAACTAAGGGTGCAAGCTAGCCTTCCTATCCTAGGATTCTTCACAAAAATATACAAGTATAACATCTGTACCAATAGATCTAACAAACTGCTAAAATCAAGGAGTCTGTTGCCAACCACTTTAACCAAAAATGAATGACATGTCTTGTTGCTCGAGCGCATCTTCTCCAGTGTCGTGTGTCCTCCAAGATTGTATTATGATCTCCAGTTTCCTCCTGTTTATCTTTGGTTCCCTCCAAACCATCAAATTCAAGAGGAAGTAATGAATTCAAAACCTCTGACTATAATGGCCAATTGTTAGCGCCATTCTGTAGGGCCCTTTGTAAAACTTTTCTGCAGATTTTGCAACACCCTTCTTCCTATTTTCTCTTTGATGGACTGGTTGTGTTTTGTTATCATTCTCCTCATGACTTTCATTTCAAGATTTGTCTTAGTGCCTAGTTTTTTTGCCATGTGTTGCTCTCGGATTGGACTATATAAAAGCATGTGATTGTGTAAGTTTTCAAGGGATGTTTGGATCCACACCACTCCGACTCATGCAATCCACCACAAAATTCCACATACCTCTCTAGCTATACCATGGTTTCAATTGCAGGATATCTCTAGGATTTTAACATTCGAGTGCTTTCTTTCTCTGTAATGAAGTGTGGCCATCGATCTTGTTACAATATGCGATGTGGGAATGACCTGCTATTTTAGCACCCCTGGTGAATTTTATCCGTCTGCAAAATCTAAGATCCGTTTAACCATGTTTAGAGATGGCACCAATTTTGGCATTCAAAATCTTTGGGCGTTGAGCAGGAATACCTCCTAAAGGACGATCTCTCAAATCTGACATGGTAGCCTGATGTCATTGTGCTGACGTATCATAGAAATAAGGGTGACATGTGTCATGTGGAAATGGGTAAATGAAACAACCAAATGACCTGAAATGAGTGCCATGTGTCAGCTCCATATGGATGTTCAACGTGCTTCAATGGATGAGCACCATGTGTTTGAACTGATGAGGGCCAAGTGCCTTTGGCACTTTGAGGTTCGGGAGTGTCTGCATGCAGAGTTTGTATAACTCCTGGAGGATGATCTCTCGAATTTGACGTGGTGTCCTAACATCATTGTGCTAACATTTCATGGAAAGAAGGGTGACATGTGTCACATATAAATGGGTGAATGACACAACCAAATGACCTATAATGAGTACCACATGTCTCAATTCATGGTTGCCAGATGTCTTGGCATATGAGCGACACATGTCTAAACTGAAAAGTGCCAAGTGTCTTCGGTGTCTGAATGCAGAGTTTGTATAACTCCAGGAGTAGTATGTGTTGTAGGAAAATCTCCCTTCGGATAGGTAGATTGCCTCAAAGAGCTTGACCCTAACTCTAAGACATGAAATGCTTAATGTGGACACTGACTTCCTTTCAAATTTATACAAACTAACACATGAGAAGGAAGGAGGACAGAAGTACCTCTTTATCGATGTTTGTCCCTGCACGCTCTGAGTTGCGCTCTGATCCTTTGCTTCTCGCTGAGGCCTGTAGACAAACAAGATACAACCAATTCCTACTCTATTGATATTAGCTTGAAAATAGATCTATCTATCAATGATAAGTTCATGTAACATTAGACACAAACTAGAAAGAAACAAGCCAAGCGTGTCATATTGATGAGAATAACAACAACAGTACTTACAATCGTAGATGCAAATGCGACAGCTTCGTCAAGTCCCCTTCATCTAACCCTTGCTCGAAAGATCCACAACCTAGATAAAAACATCTTCACTGATCACTCTCCTTTGGCTGACTGTGTGTTTCCTATAAGATCATAGGTTTCATGCTAGCTAATCTTCTCCCCTTTCCACCATCATAGAGCTTGGTTATATAGGTTAAGAGGAGCTTAACCTCTTGAGTTATCTTTAGAACAAGTTGGGGAACCTCCTCCTTAGATCAGGGATCTCCTGATGAAACCAAGAATTCGAATGCAACTGCCTTCTAATCTTGAAGGATCCTCCCCTTATTCTCCTCAACGGACCAACTACTGCCTCAGATTAGGCAGTGCTCCTTTAAAAGGGGCATCAGAGCGTTGTAGTGCTCCATAAGAAGCTTAAGGAAAGAGCTAGTGTCCTAAGGGTGGATAGTGCTCCTTTAGAGAGGGTAGGGGAGCATTATAACGCTCCCTGAAGCCTTATAGGGGAGTTCCAGTGCTCCCTAGACTGATATAGGGGAGTGCTCACCCCTAAACCCTTTGATCAAAAGCTCGCTTTAGGTGTTAAGAGTTCCTTGACTTCAATTAACCAGTTCTCCTTCTCCAAACCAAGTGTATGAGATGTTTAAAGTGCCTCCTTAGTGTCGTCGTTAAGGAAGTATGCTTGAACAGTGTTTGCGACACTTATGAACAACTTGCGACACTTGCGAAAGTTGTAAGGAAGATGCAACACTTACGACAATTGAGAGGAATATGCGACACTTATCCAGTTGAGTAATTTTGACATGTAACAGAATGCCCCCCAAAGTATGAAGTTAGAATATGTGAACTGATAATTGAAATGCTTTGTAGATGCTCAAGCAAGGGTATAGACTCAGAGAAACTGACATAAGCTGCACACAAACATCCAAAAAATATCATGATATATTTCAAAACCCAAGGCAGGCATACCTATGCTTGGGTGATCAAGACTTGCAAGATATGGCCGCCATCAAATACACTGCGGATCCATAATTGTATTGATAAAAAAAGGTATAGCCACCGAATATACAATGTGGATCTATACTCTGATGACTCAGACTGCTCATAGCCACGAAGAATAGACAGTGGATCTACGAGATGATAGGACATAGCCATGACCAATACAAAGTGGATCTATGTGACAGTGTATGTGTTCTTTGTCCAATAGAACCTCCTTCGCAGCCTAGGCAAAGCATATATCAAAGTGGTTACTCAACACAGGGTCTTCTTACTAATCCCAACGTGGTACGATCCTAACCATGTGAATAGATGTCTTGATGTCGAACATGGAAGAAACCACTTGATTATCGGTCAATGGTGTGAATCGTTAACAAGTGAGAGGGAGATCACCATTAATGTCAATGATTCTCAAGGTACCTTAGTACATTCCAGCGAATGTGAATAGATGAGCTGAAGTTGAACACCCATGGAATCATTCGATCAAAGCTCAATAATGTAGACCTACTGTCGAATGTGAGGAGGCCTGCCATTGAGGTATGCAGGTCCCAAAGTACTAACTAGTTTCTAAGTCTGATTCTCGGATAATGTGTTGAAGTCGACATGAATAGACTCGTCGAGGGAGGGCCTTGATGTATCCCCCATCAATGACACAAAACAGACATAGATATGTAATTGGTAGATCAAATGGACATGGACTGACATAGGTTTTGAGGAAAGATATTTGGGATGGATGACTCTCGAGGTGGATACTTCCCTTGAACACTGAGGCACAACAAAAAAAATGTGACATGGACCAAAACTATACAATGGATACTGTGACTTGCGTCGGGTGACCCAAAAGAGCAAAAGGAACTCAAAATATTGGCTCAGTGCAGAGGTTTAGCAGATTATGATATGTGCAAATGACAAAGTGTCATGTTCAAGGGCAACTCTAAGAAGTGTTGGATGATGTTCTCAAGAGACTGCTTGGATTTCTCCTTTCAATTTCTCCCCCATCCAGATAGACGAGTACCTCTTTTTGATTTAATGAGCTCGAGGAGGATAACACATGATCGATATAACTCACCTTCGGTAAGTTCCTCTTACTTTGTTTAACAAACCAGAATAAGTAACGGTTCGGTCCCATATGGGCCTGTCAATGTGTGCTTTAACGAGTCCAAAGACAGAAAACTCGAAGGTTTTTCAGGATTATAGAGTTTGTAAAAACACTTAAAAGAGAATTGTCTCAATTCCTTTTTCGTACAGTAGTCTAACGAGACCAAAAAAGGGGTAAACTATCGCTCGAAAGATGCCCTTTCTGACCTTTTAACGAGTGTGAAGGGAAGCAAGGTCACTCGACAATCTTTTCATATTTATAGAGTCTGAAAAGGGTTTAAAGTAGACTCCAGGGAGGTTCCTTTTTCGTGTGTTCATGTATCCGTACAGGTCCGAAAAAGAGATAAAAGTTTACCCAGTTGCGTTCTCATATTATCGAGCTCGAGAATGAACTAAGACTATGCTCATAAGTGTGACAACGTGAATCATCTGTCATAACTGCCAGGAAACCTGCGATGTCAGAACTACAAACCAAGGAATTAGTGAAGCCATTATATTATTAGAGAAACCCATAAATGACCATACCTTATGAAAAATGAAAATTTATAAATAACAATTCATTGAAAATTTCATTTACCATTTCATTTTGCAAGGATTTTGGAGTAGTGGAGATTCTTAGTTTGTAGTGGATCTTGTTTCGTTCGCTGCCGGATCTACGGTTAACCATTTCGCCTGTCGTTCAGACCAAGTAGATGTCCATCCCTTCTTCTTTCAAACACATGGTTTCACATTCATTTTGATAGCATCATTTATTTTAAAATATGAAGCCCTAAGTTGCCCCAATTAGAACCAAATCGGCCTCTTTCAAAATCAATGGAAAAATGGGATTCTTTTACAAAAAACATTTTAGAAAAGGGTGGCCAAGATGCCAACACCCCAATAGTCAATTAGATAGGTCAGTTTTTGGCAAAAGAACCCATGAAACATCTTCCCGTATGTCCATGCGGCCCCAAAGTCATTTTGTTTTTTTAAAACATTTTCATTGTTATTTAATGAATGTTAAATGGCTAGGGAGAGCGTGGTAATGAGAAAAGAGTGTGTGGTCATTTTTAAATGATGTGGGCATCTTATATCATGTTTTAAATTTCTTTTGAAAATTTTTGAAATTGCCAAAACGTGGAAATAATGAATTTTTATTTTTTGTGTTTTGTAGGTAACTTCGGCGACCATGATTGAGTGGAAAGAAAGAGAGCATGAGATGGATGACTTAGCTGCCTTGCGGAGTCCCCGCACACGGGCCGCGTTGCGAGCTTGTGGTTTTCTCAAATTCTTCAAGTTGCAAAAAATGAAGAAATAGATCTTATTGCTCGAGCATATGATCGGCCTATGAAATGTTGCAGAACAAGGATTCTGTATCGGCATACAACTTTTAACGATTGAGTTAGAAGACCTATATTTTTTGACTAGCCTCTCGAAAAGAGGGGTCCTCATATCTTTCTCTGGGAAGAGGGTGCTACCCGAACAAGTGGACGTGTATATGGCTCGCCACTGTATCCCAGGAGCAAGGCTGGTAGGGGGTAGGATCCCTATCAAGGACATTCGGGAGCTGCCCCTCCGGTCTATACTGTTTGCTATCACGAGCATGACAGGCAGTACTAGCACGCATCTGGCATCTAGATCGTAGGTGGCTTATGGTGTTCTGTGTTTGGAGCCAACACTGTTCAACTGGAGTGCAGGGTTCCTTCGAAATGTCAAGGAACAGATTTCACGGTGCAGGATTGGACAGAAGCAGTTTGGTTATGGTTCATTTTGGTCTCATTTTTTCTAGAGCGCATCCCTTAGATGTAGCCTCAGATAGCACTGGCGGTGCGACCAGTGGATGAACCTAGGATGGAGAGGTGGACTAGTCTGTCTCCAA
Organism: Picea engelmannii; assembly: GCA_009831015.1. Taxonomy (NCBI): domain Eukaryota; kingdom Viridiplantae; phylum Streptophyta; class Pinopsida; order Pinales; family Pinaceae; genus Picea; species Picea engelmannii. Next base: position 117,009 of record ML803887.1, on the reverse strand, counting down.
GGCTAGTATCGAAGTCAGAGTTCCATTTCAATGGTGATTTCTTTGCTTGGTTGAGACGACAGTATCTCTGGATAGAGGACTTCCCTTATGATGAGGTAGATTTCTATGGGAGCATGGATTTGATTTTTCCCGCGGGGGAAGACTGGGATGTGTTAGGTAAGAGACTAAGCCATGCCTTGTCTTTGTTTTTTGAGTTTTTGATGTATATCTATTTTTTTTGGGTATGTAGAAGAGTTTTAACGGATGTATGTTTTCAACGTGAAGACAAGGGAGTAGTGCGCCCGACTGATATACCGGTACTAGGACGTCGCGGAGGCATCCCGGTTGCAACAGGTCCGGTAGTACTAGTGCCAGGTCTCCGGGAGGTTGAGAGAAACCTCCAAGGCCTCACGATGGGCATTCCTCCTTTACAGAGGGGAGAAGTGCCTTTACATCTGCAGAGGCACACTGTGGGAGTACCAGAGAACATCAATTATCTATTGAGGCGCGTAGTGCATGAAATGATGTGTTATTCGCAACACAATGTAGTGCGGGGATATTAGATTCTCTCCATTGATTATATTTTTGTATGCCTTGTCAGGCGACGTTGTATGGGTGGAAAGACCCAATATTTTGCCCTTCTACATACGTTTTGATGTAATCCAAACATTTCATTCATGCTATATATATATATCTACAGTTTCGAGTTTTTACAGTGCCAATGATTTGTACATGATGATGTCTGTGATGTGTTTTAATTTACATGTAATGTACAATTTTGTTTTCCTTAACTCTTATATGTGGGCAAGATACTAATCCATGATATAATTAGCTAATGAATCTGAAACACTATTAAGTTCTCTTATAATGTGTCTATATTCAATGTAATCGAACATTCATTCAAGGTGACGAACTTGTAAGTGTAGACGTAGAAGGATAGGACTACGGATAGCATAGATACGATTGAGTTGATAAACCACGAGTTGGGAGTCTAAGTAAATAATGATGTGAGAGATACCTAGGGAGGAGGCTTGGGTCAACAGTCCGATGACAGCATGATATTCTGCCATGTTGTTGGTTGCTGGTCCTAAGAAGATACCTCCTGAACTCACCACCTCATCAAATTGGTAAATAACCCATGCTTCCGAAGCAATGTTCCAGGTATGTCGACTAGCGCCATCCGCGAACCCAAAAAATATAGGAAAGGAAGAAGTCATCTGCGCATGAAAACACAAGCACAGTCATGAATGGTAAAGACCCCAGCACGCGAAAGAAATAGACACACCAAACTAAAATAGAATAATGTACAAAGTACAAATGCTAGGTGATCTAGGCATAGTACGTTTTAAGGTAAAGCCCGTTTCGGGGCTCTCCCAGGGAAATTCCATCATGATCTACTAGTTCTTAAGCACCTCTGTGTAGAACATGCTTCACAATGTAAGGATCGTGCCACATAGGTTCTAACTTTCTTGTCCCCAATTTTTCGTGACCTTGGTCATAAACGAGGACTAAGTCTCCTTCTGCAAAAGTCCGAGGGTGGACAGATTTGTCATATCGACTCTTAATTCGTTTTTGATGTACCTCATTGGCGAGAGCAACATCACGACGTGTTTCATCCAACTTGGATACATACAAGAATCATTCTTCTTCAGCAGAAGTATGGGGCAGGAGTTCTACTTTCAATTTAAGTGATGGAATCTCACACTCGATTGGTAGGATGACTTCAATGCCATAGACCAACTGGAAAGGAGTGAATCTAGTTGAGGTTTTAACAGAAGTGTGATAGGCCCAGAGAGTGGAGAATAGTTGTAAATGCCACGATGTCTTGTTTTCCCCTACCATGCATTGGATCATGGTTTTTAGGACTTTGTTGATATCTTCAACTTGTCCGTTCACTTGAGGGTAGTAAGGGGATGAGTTTTCATGGCGAAAACCCTATTTGACATGTAACTCGCTCATCATCTGGTTTTTGAAGTGTGCACCATGATCAGTGACAATGGTATGTGGTACCCCAAAACAAGTTATGATATGGTTGAAAATGAAAAGAGCTGCAGTCCGACCATCGTTTAGGAAGGTAGGCATAGCCTCAGCCCATTTGGTGAAGTAGTCGACGGCGACGATGATGTAACCGTGCCCCCCGGCTGAGGTAGGCTTACACTACATGAAATCGATGCCCCATTTGGCAAAGGGGTCGATGATGATAATGGGGTGCAACGCAGTAGGGTGGGTGTGTGCCTTCTTGTTAAAGAGTTGGTAGGGTGGGCATTTTTTGATGCCCTCGATGCAATCTTTGAAGATAGAGGGCCAAAAGTATCTAGCACGTAAGATTTTTTGGGCTATGGCCATCCTGGAGAGGTGACCGCCGCAGGCGCCAAGGTGACAATCATTCAAAACGCGTTCAGCCTCCTTGTGAGTCAGACATCGCCAAAGGATGGTGTCAATACCACGGTGGTACAAGGTGTTGTCGAGGATGAGATAACGGTGAGAGTGGTGACGAATGCATCGACGCTCTTCGCGAGAGATGTTGGGATGAAAATGTTGGGTTTGAAGGTAGAGGAGGATGTCTCCGTTCCAAGGATCAGAGGTGCTGATGAGGAAGAGAGATTCATCGGGGAGAGAATATCTAGTTTCGATGTCTTCATCAGCACGAGGTAGAGCACAGATGAGCTCGGAAAACACCAGGGATTTTTTGGGTTTAGCCTTTGTAAACTCAAGATCGAATTCTTGAAGAATAACGATCCATTTGGAATATTTGCCCCCAAGCACTTGACGTGTCAAGACGTGGTACATGGGGTTGGAGTCTGCGATTACCATGGTGGTGCGTAATAAGATGTAATGGCAAAACCTATGGACAGCGATGACGGCTGCCAGAGCCAGTTTCTTGACATGTGAATATCTGAGTTATGGTCCAAATAGACTTTTTCTCAGATAATAAATCACATGTTCTTCGTCGTTAGGGTCCTCCTGAACTAACACCATCATGATGGTGGAAGTAGAGGTAGCCAAGTAAAGGATATAATCCTTTGTATACTTCGGAGGGTGTAACAAGGGAGCGTGGGTCAAGGAATGCTTGAGAGAATCGAATGACCATTGGGCAGTGTCATCCCAGATAAAAGGAATGTTTTTCTGCAGTAACCGCATAAATCCTTTAGTGATCTCAGCATAGTTGCAGATGAAATGGCGAAGAAAGTTTACTTTGCCTTGCAAACTTTAGAGTTGGGTTAAGTTGGTAGGTGGGGGTAAGGCTAGGATGGCCTTAATCTTTAAGGGATCCACCTTGATCCCATCTTTGGAGACAATGAAACTGAGGAGTCGACCGGATTCGACAGCAAAAATTCACTTGTGTGGATTCAAGCGAATACGATAGAACCTACATCGAAGAAAAATTGCTCGTAAGTGATCAATGTGATCGGATCGATTGGATGAATGGGCAGGTAAATCATCGAGATAAGGTTCTGCGATATGCTTGATGTCGTGGAAAGCGTACGACATGGCCCGCTGGAAAGTAGCACCAACATTTTTAAGGTCAAAAGGTAGCTTTCGGTAGGAGAAAGTTCCCCATGGGAAGATAAAGGCTGTCTTATGTTGATCAGCGGGTAAGATTTCAATCTGGTTATACCCAGAAAATCCATCCATGAAAGAGAAGATTACACTCCCTGCACAGTTGTCGATGATTTGGTCGATGAAGGGCATAGGGTAATTGTCCTTAGGACAAGCTTTGTTGAGATATCGATAGTCAACACAAACACGGATGGTCCCTTGTTTTTTGGCAATCAGAACAAGGTTGGATACCCATTCGGTTAAAGGGACGGGGTAGATAAAGCCAGATTTGAGAAGTTTTTCAACTTCTGCCTTTATAGCTGCGATTTTCTTGGGATGAACCAGGAGAAGTTTTTGTTGAACGATTTTCACGTCAGGGTAAGTTTTGATTTCGTTTATGACGATTGAAGGGTCAATCCCTAGCATTTCCTCGTAGCTCCATGCAAAGACATCGCCGAATTCCTTGAACAAAGCGGTGTAAGACACCACTTCGTCGGGTGTGCAATTAGCACCAAGGTGAATATTTTCCACAACACCTTCTTTGATCGAGATGTCAATAACGATCGTAGTTGAGATGTTACCCATGGTCCCATCAGAGAGAGTATATTGTGTGAGGATGGGAGATTGCAGAGAATCGGCAACATAGAGAGGGAAGATAGAGCGTATGTCTTGTTGAATTTCTTCCAACGACGGAAGAAAAGAGGATCGATGATGGTTGTCATCCCAAGGCAGGTCGTCAATGCTCAACATTTCAATAATCGATTCGTTAGAAGGAAAAATGTGGGAAATGTAATCGACGGCAGATGATAGGGAATCCAACCATGAGGGCATCGAGTAAGCATCGGGTGCCAACGAATGTGACTCGTTGGGAGAGGGAGAGGCAGATTGAATAGCTATGTATGCGGCCTCGGCTGGGCTAAGTGGCATAGTGTCACTGAGCACATCAAATTCCAAAGGAATAGGTACAATCCAAGGGTTAGATGATTCCAAGGATTGATAAGGCATAGTCAAGATCATATTGACGGTGACAATATGATGTGTGGTAGGTGGAAGTGGTGTAGGGAAAGTACACATAAGGCTAGAATCTTTCAATAAGCCAACACCAACGCTTTCATATGTAACTGGGTGGTCTCCCAAAAAGGGAATGTTGTTGGTAGTAGGGATGCGAGTGTTGGGTGTACAGAAATCAAGTTGATCGATCGTGACAATTTTTCCTTGATGGGGGAATTGTACACACCGAAACACCGACGAGGCGATGATAGTCATAGCGTAGAACCAACTTCTTCCGAGTAATAGGTTGTAGTTGAGGGGAGCATTGACCACCTCGACGTCAATGGTAACAGTTTTTCCGCCCAACTGAACGACTAAGGATTGTAATAATCCATGAGGATGGAAACCTCCTCCATCGAACGCGTGTTACATTGTAGCAGATTTTTTAAGGGAAAGCAATTTTAAGCCTTTCCAACAAGCTAAGGACATGACACAAGTAGAGGCTCCCTCATCCAAGATAGTTCGGTGGATTTGTTGATTGTGCACAACAACAACGATTTGTAAGGCTAGTTGGTGGGAGAGTCGCGGTTGATGATCATCCAGATTAAACGTGAGGTTGTTTGATGAGTCCGGATCAAAAGTGTCTATAGCGGCTAAGAGTGTTCTATGTTGGCTGGGACAGTGTTGTAGAACTTCCAAGGTGGACATAGCGCACGGTGCTTGGACCAAATCTTCTACAATGTTGTAATTTTGGGCAGCCCATGAATTAGGATTTAAAGTAGATTTCTGGATGGTGCTCTTAGAAGGGTGTAAGATGGAGTCAAAAAAAGGTTTCTCAATCTGGAGTGGCCCAGATGGAGGTCTAATAGACGAAGGATTGATAGAGGATGGCAACGGGTCCGGTGGAGAACCGTTAGAAATCTTCGGTTTATCATGTTTAACTGGCGTGTCATATGTCACAGAGCGAGTGGTTAGATTAACCCCGTTAAACATGTAAATGTGGGCACTTATCGAGGCCTCATCATGGGGTTGGTTGGAACTACCCCCCGGCGTGGGGGTTTGGGCAACCAAAGATTGCTGCTGTGGAAAAGGCTGAGTAAGCACAGCGGGTTGTGAATTTACCTTGAAAAGTTTGGCCACTTCATCGCAATGTGGATAGTCTCGAGTGTAGTGATCGTCACCATAGATGAGACATGGGAATTTCGGTTTTCGTAGTGGTTGTTTTCCAACAGCAGGGGTTTGTGGTTGGGTTTTGGGTTGTTCGTTGTTATTGTTTTTCTTTGGTTTGTTTCTTGATTTCTTCTTGCCCCCAAGTTGTTGTGAAGGGGTTGATTGGACTGCATTCACCTCATAGACCTATGTTTGAGGGGGGGTAGAAGAGGGTGCATTCGAGCTGGGAGCACCTATCAAAGTGGGTCGCTGAATTGTTCCAGCCGACTGGGTAGCAGATTGGGTTTTGACGGAGCCAATAACTCCATCCGCGTGGGAAGAAAACGATGGTTTGGATGGATTGTTAGTGGCATGGGTAGCATTCAGTATCAAATCATACAGAGTACCAGATTGTGAATAGACTAAGTCTAAATATTGAGCTCAGGAAATGGCTTCTTCCTCGGTGACCACACCACCCATGGCAACATCACGAGCGATCTGGGGTAACAATGATTTAGTGAACCATTCCGCTAACAATTGGTCGGGAATGACTGCTTTGATTAGCCTTCGTCATCGTCTCCATTCATGAATATGATAAGAGATATGTATAGACGTTGTCTGACGAAGGGAGGTTAATAGTTCAGTACCCGTCTCGTATCAGATGGGTAGTTGGAAGTGTGTGAGGAAGGACATGGCGAGGGAGTTGAAATCGTGAAAAGATGTGTGTGGTAATTCAATATACCATTTCGCTGCGGAACCCGTAAGTGTTTGTTGGAAAAGACACAAACGAATAGAATCTTCCATGAGGGATTTGGATGAGCACCACAAATGGAAAGTCATGACGTGGTTGTTTGGGTCTTCTCCAGGCTTTCCATCAAATTTTGGGATGTCGGAAGGGAGTTTAGCTGGAATAGCTGGCCAAACCGGAGAATGATAAATAGGATCATTCATTAACCGAGACAAGTCTGGAAGGTCCAGGGTAGATAGAAAAGGTAGTTGTCGGTTAATCTGTGGGTAATTCTAGTGTAGCATAGAGACACCAGTGGGGCCAATCACTGGGTTATGTGGATAATTGTAACTAGTGGGCCCTCTTGTATGAGGTTGGTTTTGACCAAGGTACACAGGATTTGAGGTGTTTTGAGAAGCATGTGTGAGCGGAGGATAACCAGATGGGTTTTGAGTGTTTTCGGTTGTGTTTGGCACTTGTCCATAAAGAGGTTGTTGTGGAGTCTGAGAATTGTGTCCTGCCAAAAACTGTGGGTTTCCTTGAAAAAGGACGTTCCACAGATTAGGTGCGACAGACGCATTTTTTCTGTGTGGTTGTTGGTAGACTCTGGATTGAGGCTTCCCTCCAGCATGAGGGTGCCCCTCGAATGGAATTTGTCCTCCGGTGGGAGGGTGCCCCCCGACTTGAGGTAGAGTTCCCAGAATTTGAGAGCCAGACGTGAATGACTGACCGACGTCGCCGAGCATATTAGGATCACCAAGACCGGTCCCTCTGGGTTGTTGGATAGGTATGGAACTTCTCGACATAACTTGAGTAGTAGTGATTTGGGTAGTAGTGGCAGTGGAAGAATTCAGTTCCCTAAACCCAAAAGGAAGTGTAGGTCTTGGTGTTATAGGTGTGTTAATCGCAACTTTGTTGACCACCGCATTACCGGCAGGAATAGTCGAAATGTGAGGGACCATTGTAGAATGGGTTGTCTGGAGGGGAAGAGTAGGCCTTGGACCAATGGACGGTATGTTTGGACCAATGGGTGGTGTGGTTGTAAAGGTGGTGGTACCGGTAAAATGGTTTATGGGTACGGTGTAGGAGATGGGTGCGTCGACACCTTCCCCTGTTCCATAAAGATCTTACACCAAGCGTGGTGGACTTCGAACAATGTATGTGGTACAAAAGGGGTCATCGGCTAAAGGGTTTTGATGAGACCTGGTCGGAATGTCAAAAGGATTGATGACGACAAATTCACCAGCGGGATTCAGTTCCAGGATAGATCGTTCATATCCCTCCGGAATGCGGTAAGCTTCCGGAGATTCTGAAACAATCCGAAAATTCTCCAAAGGGGTGGGAAATTCTTCCTGGGGAGTTGTAGTGTTTTGAACCTCGCTCTGTTGAGGAGATTGCTCTGTAGAATGAGGGGGTAAAGGAGTGTTTCCTTCCATATTTTCTAGAGGAAGTCCCTGTAGCCTCCGCGAATGACGTGGAGGGTCGATGTTGGCGATAAAGAGTCGATGAAAGAGATCTATGGCCAACTACCAAAAAGGAACAGCATACGCTAATAGAAATATAAGAATCACAACCAAGCAAACATGACTTTCTTTTGATGACCGTACTAGTTGGTGATGAAATCCAACATCATGTGATCAAGTCCAGAAGGGGCGGGGATAGGGTGGAATAGTTACAATGGCGACCTGCTTAACGGACTTACGCCTTGGTGCAAGCTTCCACGCAACAATTGTGGATTTACCTCCAAGGAGCCCGAGTGATTTTGACCAATGTTTGCTCCAGGTATAGTGAGACTTCCCGTCACCTTCACCTTATGTAAGACCCTAAAGATTATGGCGACTAAGGTTACCAATTCGCAGTCAGCCCCTGGGCGGGAACAGTCGACAGTCCGATCTGAACGTACGGGTAGGGTATCGAGCCCGAAATCAACTAAAAGGATTCCACGTAGTAATTGTGGATTTACCTTGAAGCGATCCCCATAATATGATCTGACCACCACATTCAGTTAAACCACAGAGGGTTAGTCCCCGCAGCTCACCCGAATGCGACCTCGTGCGTAACCCCTGTGTGAGAGGGGGATCCCAGGCAGACTTATACGATGATTGGATTTGACTCTCCCTACCTCAGGATGATACTGTTTGTTTTGGAAACTTTGGAGAGTTATGCTCACAGCCTAATCCAAAGTACTAAGCCTAATCTACTTTTGGTGGAGGATCCTAGAAAAGAAAAAGTTCTAAATAATTTTTAATTAGTGTTGATTTTTATAGTTGTTCTTTACTCAAAATGGGGGTGCATGGAAGTGAAATGAATGGAATTATGACTCGGTCCCAAAAATTCATCAAAAATGATAAGCATTCATTCATTTTCGATGAACATCTATTTGAGGGAGAGAGAGAAAGTTCTTTTCACTAACAAGCACTAATAAGGAGCATCCTCAAGCAAGTTTTCTTCAATCAAATCCTGATGTGATGATAAAAATTTTGAGATGCCTTCTAACATGAAAAATCAATCATGAAGATGATTTTTATTGTTTGCATATGAATAATGATCAATTCAACACAATACTTGTTTTGCTAATTACCTTCTTGGATGAATGAAAATCAAACCAGCACAAGAAAAAGTCATACAAACAATACACCCTCTCGTTGCAATCAAAACGAAAAGCGAAAGAAAAGAAACAATCAAAAAGAAAACAAACTTCACACCCAAAAGAAAAAGTTGAAGAACAATGATCTTGACTAAAATCAAGATGAAGAGATCTGTAGGCCTTTGATGACCTTCACCAGGGTTTTTTACTCAGTTAAACAAAGAGAAAGACAATGCATGGGTCTTGGACTCCAAACAACAGAAAAACTCAATAAAAATAGTGAATAAGGATACAAAATACAAATAGTAAGATATTCATTCTTCAAAAAGACAGATGTCAAGGCTGGAAGGGAAGAAGCATTGGCTCACAGGGTTACCCAGCAGGAGAGACACAGAGGCAAAACCTAGAAAAAGCAATTCTGGAAGGTTTACTGGCCAAAGGAGGGCTAGAACTCTGTTGCCAAAGGCAAGGAGCGTTATAACACTCTGTGCAACCCTATTAGGGAGTGCTGGTGCACTGTTAACACAGGGACAGGGGCGCCAGGTTCAAAAACTCCCAAAAAATGTCAAAAATTCAAAAATTGCAATTCAATATCGACAATTAAGCTGAGTATGATGGGTTAGGGAGCCAATCATCTCATGAAACCAATCAAAAGAGAAGTGAACCAGGTCTAAAACAATCAAGGGGTAGAACTAGGTCAATGAGGAGAAATCAAGAGAAGAAGTTTCAATTTGAGGCTATCTCCCTAGTGGAGTCGCCAGTTTCTGTTGTAGGAAAATCTCCCTGCAGACAGGTAGATTGCCTCAAAGAGCTTGACCCTAACTCTAAGACAGAAAATGCTTAATGTGGACACTGACTTCCTTTCAAATCTATACAAACTAACACATGAGAAGGAAGGAGGACAAAAGTACCTCTTTATCCACGTTTGTCCCTGCACGCTCTGAGTTGCACTCTGATCCTTTGCTCCTCGTTGAGTCCTGTAGACAAACAAGATACGACCATTTCCTACTCTATTGATATTAGCTTGAAAATAGATCTATCTATCAATGATAATTTCATGTAACATTAGACACAAACTAGAAAGAAACAGGCCAAGTGTGTCATATTGATGAGAATAACGACAGCAGTGCTTACAATCATAGATGTGAATGTGACATCTTCGTCAAGTCCCCTTCGTCTAACCCTTGCTCGAAAGATCCACAACCTAGATAAAAACAGCTTCACTGATCACTCTCCTTTGGCTGACTATGTGTTTCCTATAAGATCATAGGTTTCATGATAGCAAATCTTCTCCCCTTTCCACCATCATAGAGCTTTCTTATATAGGTTAAGAGGAGCTTAACCTCTTGATTTATCTTTAGAACAAGTTGGGGAACCTCCTCCTTAGATCAGGGATCTCCTGATGAAACCAAGAATTTGAATGCAACTTCCTTCTAATCTTGAAAGATCCTCCCCTTATTCTCTTCAACGGGCCAACTACTGCCTCATATTAGGCAACTCTCCTTCAAAAGGGGCATCAGAGCACTGTAGCACTCCCTAAGAAGCTTAAGGGAAGCGCCAATACCCTAAGGGTGGATAGAGCTCCTTCAGAGGGGGCAGGGGAGCGTTATAATGCTCCCTGAAGACTTATAGGGGAGCGCCAGTGCTCCCTAGACTGATATAGGGGAGCGCTCACCCCTAAACCCTTTGATCAAAATCTCTCTTCAGGTGTTAAGAGTTCCTTGACTTCAATTAACCAGTTCTCCTTCTCCAAACCAAGTGTATGAGATGTTTAAAGTGCCTCCTTAGTGTCGTCATTAAGGCAGTATGCTTGAACAGTGTTTTCAACACTTATGAACAACTTGCAACACTTGCGAAAGTTGTAAGGAGGATGCGACACTTACGACAATTGAGAGGAATATGCGACACTTATCCAGTTGAGTAATTTTGACGTGTAACGGTATGGGCCCAGATTGATGTGGTGGCTTGAAATGAATTTCATGTGTCCTTGACGAATGTGTGTCATGTGCTTCGGCACTTAGACACTTCGGGGCTTCTGTCTGGTCATTAATCCTTGCATGAATTTGAAACTACAAATGCACGAGAGCCTCTAATCTGAACTATACATGGGATCTCCACTGTTGAAAATTGAACCTGTCTGTTTGTTTGTATTTCAAGCCTAAAATGGACTACTCTGAATGTTGATTTTTGTGCTCATGGTTGTTTCCTGTGCAAACAAAGGACTTGGACGACCTGTTGTGAGCTCAATTAATGGAAAACAATATGACTAGTAATTCAAACCAAATCACGATATAAAACTGTGTGCAAAGAATTATTCAAGGAAGGAAATAAGGAAAACCAAGTCATTGAACAAAAGGGAAACCAAGTTTATCAACTAGAAGAGGAAAAATTTCTAGGAAGGTATGCGGAAAATAGAGAGATGGGGTAGGGGTGCAGACTTAGGTCTTAAAAACAACTACATGCGACCCTTAACAATTTCATGTGATAACATTGGCTCCACAGGGGATGGCATGCTTCTTGTGAGCTTCCAAGAAAAAGAAAATTTAATGTCTTATCCTAGGGCCATGGGGTCACTTATTCAAACAAAAATAAAACAAAAAAGTGATATTTACAATGAATGGAAATCCAATCATGGCTTAAGAAAAATATTTTTTTAGAAAGTGTTGATTGACAGGGCCACCAAAAACTTCACAATCATCCAATTTTTGCAATTTATAAGTGTTATTTGAAAATACCTCATAAATCTTGAAAGGACCAATCCAAAAGGCTTCAAATTTACCATGTTTTCCTTTATCTTGATTAGGTGCATCCCAATTGAGCACTAGATCTCCCAGCTATAAATTTTTATTTCTTACCTTCTTTTCAAAGGATTTCTTCATCTTTTGTTGATGGTCATGTTCTTTGTCAAGTAGTTTCTCCCTAGTATGTTGTACATCTACTAGCTATTGTATCCTCCTAGCCATTTCATCAGGTTCTCCTGTAGTCCTAGAGGAATTTTTCCACAAGCAAGGAAAAATGAGTAGGAAAGATAGCCTCAACCCCATATACAATATGAAAAGGGGAAACACTAAGCGACCTCTTTGTTGTAACTCTATTATCCCATGAGAAAAATTTCAGCTTTGAGTCCCATGCTTTCTTGTTGTCTTTTAACAATTTCTTGATGATCTTTATGAGGATATTTTTATAGGAATATGACAAACCATTTCCTTGGGGGTACTAAGGATTTGAATGGACTAATGTAATCCCATACTGTTTACAAAACTTGATCAATGGTTCACCTTTGAAGGAGGCAACATTGTCAGTAACAATCTTGCTTGGACAACCAAATCTTGACATGATATCCTCAAGAAAACTAATGATTACCTCGTGGGAGGCATTCTTTGTAGAAATGGCTTCTATCCACTTGGTGAAATAATCATTGTTAGTAAAAATCCACCTATGTTGACCACTTGAAGCTGTATGGATTCCCCAATGACGTCAATACCCCAGTATTGAAAATGTCTACAAACCCCCATAAGCTTCAAAGCAAACGATTCGTGTTGCTGCTTTCCAGAAAATGTTTGGCATTTGACACAAGCTCTAATCTTTGCACAAACATCAATAAAATGGCTAGGCCAAAAATACTCATCTTTGAGGATCTTATAGGCTTTGGTTCTCGAGAAGTGATGTCCCCCACATAAGATGTCATGAAAATCATTCATGGCCTTTAGGGCCTCCTGTGGATCTAGACATTTCAAAATAACTCCTAGAGGATATTTCCAATATAAGACATGATCAATGAGACAATATATTATTTATTTAAGCTTCAAAGATATCACCTTGTTCTATTCCAAACCATCAGGAGGCTTCATCTTCTATAAAAAAATATATGATTTATTTATACCAAGTGCATTCTTCCAAATTTGGGTTGACATGAGAGCTTTTATCAGCAAACTCAACACGCTGATTTTATGAATTTATGTTCATGAAATTAACCCCTGAAGCTTTGCAATTTGATTCAACCAACAACCTGGCTAAACCATGACCTTTCACTAATTTAGTGGGATTCATTTCAAGGTCAAATTCTAGAATTTTAGCGATCCATTTTCTCCTCTTCCCATCTATATCAGGATGGATAAGTATTTCTTTCACTAAGGCTGGAGGAACATATGCAAAAATATTTGAATCCAAAACATATACTCTGAAATCCTTGAGGGATTTGACTAAAGCATAAGCCTTCTTTCCCATGATATCATATCTCATTTCTACATCCCTAAATGATCTGCTGGAAAAGGAAATAGGCTGCTCTAACCCCTCTATATTTTTCTGCAGCAAAGAAACAACCAATGTGCCAAATGAGGCAAAGGAAAATATCATAAACTCCTTGGAATAGTCACTGTTGATGAGCACATGTGCTTCAGTCAATGCCTTTTTGATCTAATCAAAATATTCTTGAACCTTAGTAGTCCATTTCACCTCATTTCCTTTCCTAAGCATGGTTGTAATGTACTTCACTAATTCAACAAAGTTAGAGATGAACCTTCTTATAAAACTGATTTTCCCCAAGAAAGACTAAACTTATTTCTTGGATCTAGGAAAATATAAGGTCTGGATGGCCTCTACTATGCTTGGATCAATTATTACCCCTTCTACTGATACAATATGCCCCAAAAACTTACCTTCCTTCATAGAAAACAAAGAATTCTTAGGATTGAGAGAGAGACCAAACTTTCTGCTATTCAGGAATATCTTTTTCAAATGATGATAATGATCTTTATCATATTTTGAGAACATTGTAATGTCATCTATATAGATGACTACAAAATTGTCCTTCTCCCCAATGAAGACAATGTCCATTGCTCGCTAAAAGGTTGCTCTTGCATTCATCAATCCAAAGGGAATTTTAGCATACATGAATGTGCCCCAAGGAGTAGTGAAGGATATCTTCTCTCTATCTTCAGGAAAGATAGATATCTTATTGTAGCCAGAAAATCCATCAATCATAGACATCCTATATGAACCAGTGACTCTCTGCAAAATGTGTTGCATCTTTGGAAAGGGGTAATTATCTTTCTTGGAGATTCTATTCAAATTACTAAAATCAACACATAATCCTATTTCCCCATTTTTCTTCCTCACAGGCACCAAGTTAGCCACCCATTCTGAGTACCTCAAAGGAATGATGATCTTGGAATCCAACAACTTCTTCACTTCTTTTTCCATAATAGGCATCAACATGGGATTTATCTGTCGGAATTTTTTCCTAAAAGGCTTAGTCTCCTCTTTCAAAGGGATCTTATGTTCAATGATGTTTGTGTCATATGTTCTTAAATATTCATATTTCCAGGAAAACACATCAGAAAACTCCTTTAAAATCTTAACATACTCAACCCTTTGTTCCTTTGAAAAGATGCTAGACAATTTAGCATTCTTTGGATCCTCCACTGTACCTCAATTTCATTCAGTCACATTAGAATTTTCAGTTGAACCTTTAACCTTTACATCAACATCATTTCTGTCAAACAATCTCTCCAAGGGGACTAGTCCTTTTGGAATATGGTTACTAGGCAATTGAACAATATGATGGTTAGAAATTTTATTCAGAAAAATATTAGCATGAGGGATTTTTTCAGTATCATGATCTTGATCAATATGTAAGGTAGAAAACTCATCCATAGTCTCAAGAAATAATTTTATCTCAAGATCATCCTCACAAACCTTCCAATGTTTGACATTGTCAGGTATAGAGGGTCTATAATTCACTTCCACGTAATATTTTATTTTAGGGGGAAAAGGAACTCTAAAATTACTTGTTGTGACAACCAAGGAATCTGCCTTAGTGTTCTCCTCTCTTGGAAAAAATGAGATATTAAAATCTAAGAAGAAACTATCAACAAGATCCAAAACTTCATTTACGTAAATTCTTAACCTGGGGTTCTTAGATTGATACAAATTTTTGACTTGATGAACATTTAATTCAGCATCTCCAAACACTGCTAGCTCTTCAATCCTCTTGTATTTAGCATCCCTCAAACCCAAAACAAGACCCTCGTATTCTGCCACATTGTTTGTAGTTTCAAATTCTATCTTGTAATACAAAGATATGGTCTCTTGGGTATGGGAAATAAATACTACTCCATCAACAACACCTTCCTTAGAAGAAGCTCCATCAAAAAACATCTTCCAAAGAAAGGTATTAGGAGGAGGATATTCACAAGAGGTAATGGGTTGTTTTTTGATTTCAATAGGTGATTGAGGGGTATCAATAAGCTAAAAAATATTGGATCCTAAATCAGTGTCAACTACAAAAATAGGGTGCTTGGTAGGATTGGATTCATCACTGATGATGTATGCTAATTGTGCCTCCCTATAAAGCCTTCTATGTTCTCCCCCAAACACAGGAATGGTGGCATATGAAAGTTCCATCTGAAAATTCCCCCCTATTATTTTGATCCAATATCTTGACAAGAGCATTCCAAACTTAGGGGGACATCATCCACCTCAATATCCATGACCACACTTTTCATTGGCAGTTGGAACAAGCTAACAACTAGGTCTTTAATAACCCCAAGACACTTCACTTTACTGGAATCAAATGAATATAGGTCATGATAGGTTTTTGTAATATCCATCCCAAGATCATCCATAAAAGTCTTAGGAATGAGATTATGGGATGACCTTGAGCCCATCAAGCAGTTGTGCAACACTTTATCATGAATATTTAATGATATATAGAAAGGAGAGGAAGAGTCATCCCTATCCTCTACCAATGGTCCCAGTATGATAGCTGGTTTTTCATATTGAAGGTTGACTAAATATATGGAATTAGATGAAGGCTCAGGTTGTATCATTTTGGAAAGATATATTTTGAACTCCTCATTCTTAATCAGCTCCAAAAAATCTACGGGAATTTTGATTTTTTGAATCTCACTTCAAAGCTAAAGGAGGATGGAGATTTCAGAATCTCTTTAGTTTCTAGGGCATGACTCTTAACCAATGATTGAGGGCTTTGTGCATATTTTCCTCTGTTGCTTGATGCCAAAATCTTAGCATAATTTTTTGTTTTAGTGGGTTGATCAGAAGTGTCAGTCTTTCCCTCATTCATTTTTTACCTTAGATTGTAGTTATTTGAATTGTCATTGGTTTTTTCCCCTTTACTCAATTCATTTAATTGGCTATCCATGAGAGACTCTTCATATGCAGATTGGGTTAAATGAGGATATAAATAGGTGTCACTGTTACACATCAACATTACTCACTTTGATAAGCGTCGCAAATGTCGCATGTTGCTCACAAGTGTCGCAAATGTCACATGTTTCTTACAAGTGTCGCAAGTGTCAAGCAAAGAATACTGCCATGATGACGACACTAAGGAGACACCTAAAATGCCTAAAACACTTGATTTGAAGGAAGAGGGATGATTAACTGAATTCAAGTATCTCTTGCCACCTGAAATAAGCTTTCAAACTAAGGTTTTAGAAGAGAGCGCTCCCCTATATCACCCTTAGGAGAATTGGCGCTCCCCTATAAGGTGCTAGGGAGCGTTATAACACCAAACACCCCTTATAAAGGAGCTCTATAGATCTTTAGAGTGTTGGTTCCCCCCTAAAGCCTACCAGGGAGCACTATAGCACTCTAATGGCCTTTTTGAGGGAGCGCTGCCTATTCTAGGTAGCAGTTGATCTGTTGAGGAGAATAAGGGGAGGATCTTTCAATCTTGGAAGGTAATTGCATTCGAATTCCTAGTTCAGCCATGATCTTAGGAGAATATCCCTGGCTTAAGGAGGGAAATCCTCAACTTACCCTAAATATACCTCAAGAGGTTAAGCCTCTCTAAACCTATATAAACAGGCTCTATCATGGTAAAAAGGGAAAGAATTGCAAGTATGAAACCTATGATCTCATAGGAAACACACAGTGAACTGGAGGAGAGTAATCAGTGAAGTTATTGTCATCCGAGTCATGGATCTTTTGAGCAAGGGTTAGACAAAGGGGACTTGATGAAGCCGCCGCATTCGCATCTATGGTTGTAAGTTACTTCTGTCATTGTTCTCATCAATATGACACGCTTGGTTTGTTTCTTTCTAGTTTGTGTTTAATCTCACATGAACTTGTCTCTTATAGATAGATCTATTTTCAAGCTAATATCAATAGAGTAGGAAGTGGTTGTACTATCGTTTGTCTACAGGGCTCATCGAGGAGAAAAAGATTGGAGCTCAGCTCGGAGCATGCAGGGACAAATGCAAGTAAAAGGTACTTCTTTTCTCCTTCCTCCTCATGCATTATTTTGTATAGATCTAAAAGGAAGTCAGTGTCCACATTAAGCATCTTCTGTCTTAAGAGTTAAGAGTCTAGCTCTCAAGAGGAGATCTACCTGTCTGCGGGGAGATTTTCCTTCAACAATCACCAAGACAATGGATTTTAGGATTAGTTTCTTCGTCCTCTTCTTCATCATCAACAACAAGGTTGTTTTGGAGAGAGGATTTGACCTTTTTATCATCCCTATATGTATTCCTTTGACCTCTTTGGAGGACATGGGGGGAATTATATGCTCTTCTGAAATTACCTCTATTATCAACATTCTCTGTATTCCCATAGATTTGTTTTCCTTCAAGTTTCAACTTCTCCATTTCAGCAGAAAGTGATTTTACCAATTTTGTAAGTTCATCAACTTGAGGGTGGAAAATAGGGGATTCAGAGGTTGAATCTTCAACCCTACCTTTCCTTTTGCCTCTATCATATTTTCCCATAATTTTTTCAAGTGCCAATATGTTAGATTCTACTTCCAAAGATGCATCTTGCATATGAGATAGAAGGGTAGATATTCTTTCTCTCAACAGGAGGCAAAACTCAGGGTCAAAATCACTGGCATGGGTAATATTGGTAGAGGTTTCTGTAGGATTTATTTCAGTAGGAATCTTGTTGTACATTTTATTAAATATTTTTGAGAACTCTAAAACAAATTCCCCCTCCTTCCTCTTAAGTGACCTAAATTCTGTAATATAATAAAGAAAATCCTTTTAATCCCCCTAATGCCTCAGGTAAGCATCATACAAAGATTCAATCCCAGCAGTATATCCATGAATCGAACCCCTAAACCATTTCCTAGCCTCATCATCAAGGCTCTGAACAAAGACTCTCATCCACACATCTTCATTTTCAATGTTAAGTTTGTTTGCATAACTATAAAAGGCTACAAGATGTTCTCCTGCAGTTATGTCTTCCTCCCCTATGAACTTGGGAATGTACTTAAGGTAGTCTCCAGCTGGGAGAGAATTAATAGGTTGAGGTAAAAAAGGGGAGAATACCTAGAAGCCACTATGGAATCCATACTATTTCTAGGAAGGTTAGCACCTACCATTGGGTTTTGAACTGTAGGAGAACAAGGGGGAAATGGAGTTTTGAAAGGTACAACTGCAGCTTGGACTTTTGGAGAAAGAGGGAGCTTGGATGGAGAAGTTTCAGTTTTCAAAGGAAGAGGTTTATTCTTGGAAGAATATGGTATAGGTTCCAAGGGAAAAGAGGTGTCCTCCTTGGCGTAGACCCCCAACCCTCGGGCCAAGATCCGCGTAGGATCGATCTTCTTCGAATCCAAAGAACTGAAATAGTTCTTTTGGCCCTCACTGGAACCCCATGAATTAGATCCACAGGTCCTAGCTGTATCGATATTTTGGTAACCGGGAGTTTGAGATGCAGCGCCCCAAAAATCACTTGTTGCGCCAATCCCCGAATTCCCAAAACAACTCAGATCTTTTTGGGATTTCGTGAACCAGGAGTTCACGATGTAGTGACTCCAAAATATCGCCTCTCTACTTCCTAGACCTTGAAATGCAGAAATGCCAAAATGGGCTCAACGTCTCTGGCTCATGCTATTCATCCGAATGCTTTCGGGTTTTCACGTTTTTTGATTTCATGAGTCGAGACTCCACATCTCCCGACACCTGGCCTCTCGAAAAATCGGGTCCCAAAATGCCAAAATCTACCTATGACCACGTTCCACTTTTCGGGATTCTGGAATTCGCGATTTCGCAATTCTGGCTGCAGACGGTTCTTGGTCCTTCAACCTCGTGGGTCCTGAAATGTCGGAATGCTAAATTGTCGAAATGGATATCTGATGATTATACCTTGACTAAATCTCGAGTCATGTGGTTGCTTCCTCTGTGACCATAGCACTGCTCCAAGGACACATCGCATTTCAGCAACTTCAGGGTTTTCAACACAAAGTTCCCCGACTCCTTGTCATCGGAATTGACGAAATGCCTAACTCTGAAATGCCGAACTCTGAAATGATATTGGTGCTTTGCACTAGATCTGATAGCCTAGATCTGTTTCTCTTCCTTGTCAATTTTCCTACATGCATCTGGATGTAGACTTCAATGACCCAGATCTCGCCTCTCCAACTGATCTAACGGGAGTTGTGCTCTACCCTGAGCATGCCCTTCTTCCTTTTTCCTTGGAATATTTCTTGCAACAAAATGCCTCGGCCTTTGTCTTTTCTGCGAAGCCTGAAATCTTAGCTCCCACCTGTATTCTAAGAGGTGTTCCTCTCCTGAGCTTTACTACTCTAAACCTCAAAGGTTCCTTCAAACTCTGCAACCTCTTGTAGGACCTGTGCACGAAATGGTGTTATCTCTTCTAAGCTTATCTATGGCTCTGAACTCAAAGTGTCTCTATCACTTTATCTCCTTAAAGGGATGTAAGTTCCCTCTGGAAACTTCCTGCTCAAGCACACTTTGTTGAGCCTACAGGGTGTTCTGTAGCCCTGTGAGTGTCTCCTCCTGTGACACTTCTCTTCTCAACAAAACTCGAAAAGAGTCCTTCTGTGCACTCTAGGAAACTACTCAATTCCCTCTTGGAAGAGCTTCCACAGAATCCTCAGTGATTTTGTATTCTCTCTGAACTAGAAATAGAGTTCTCCTCAATGCATCCTATGCATTTTCTCAATGTCCTCCTGGCAGAGCCTTTACAAAATTCTCAACAATTCTGCTTCTCCTCTCTGTGCTCTCCTCTGCATAGTTTCTCCTTCAAGGTGTTCAATAACCTTGAGGCTTCCTCTTTGAGTCAATGACTTCCTCTGGTGCACCCTCTTGGCACGTCTTTTTCTGAAATTCTGTAGAATTCAAAAGAGCACTCCTTGCACTGGCTTGTAGAACCCGTAGTATTCTTTCATGCAACCTCTTGCATGAAGCCTCAAAGAACCCAAACCTGAAATCAAAGAAATCACAGATAGGAAAACTTATATATCCCTGCAATTGCACATCTAACATACATGTACAACATATCATCAACACATAAAGACATTCATTCATGGAATCACAACCACATGAACAAAAATATGCAGGAAAAACTGCTTTGTTTGTATTAATCAAGAATTCTTGATTACAATGTGTTCGAGCTTGGACTACAATAGAGTCTCGGTTGTCCTCTCCTATCTAATATATTCTTTCTTCTTTGCCTCTTCCTTCCAACTAAAAAACAAAAGAAGACATTTTTACAAAAGGGGGCTACTCGAGTGCTTCCCTCCATCCTCACCAACTCTCATTAATTTACATTCAATTACATTGAATGGTTGTCTAGTCCGAATCGGATATAGATCTCATCCTTACAGCCATTTAAGGCAACCTTTCTCTAATGCCCATGGGCATGAATGGATTTTTGGATCTTCACCTTACAACATTTAATACAATTTCAAAATTTAAAATTTGAAAGTGAGAGGGTTGCACCTCTCCTATCCATTGAACTTGTGTTGGTTGGCTAGTGCTTGATGACATTGGAGTGATGCTCCTGCACCATACTCCTCAACTGCAAAAAGCATGATCTCCTATTCATGAAATTCCCAACACCACTGTTGAAATCCACCTGGATGCCAAACAGATCTTTGGAGATATCCATCTGCTCCTCTGCTTCGCTGCCGTTGCTGCATATGTTTCCTTGTTGCTATGGCAGGTAATCCTCTGCTCCGCTTCTCCTCACTGGAAGTTTCCACTACTAACCTCAACATCAGCCTTCTAATTCCCTCAATTACCTCATCCAGTTGCTCCCATGGTTGGCGTTCCTTTTGCATCCTTATCCATTGCAATTCTACCCTACAAATGGGTAGATCAACTAGATCTCCCATGCCATCTTCTTCCTCTGAGGCCTCAACTTACTACCCTGCTGCAAAATTCAGTTCTACAGTCTTATCTTCTTGACTGACCTGTTGTTCAGTCACCTTCTCTGACAGACTTTCTTCTGCCATTTCCTCCTTGTGTTGGTTGAATTCCAGCTTCCTCCAGCTGCTCCTCAGACTGGAATTTTCCTTCATCTTCTGCTGTATGCCTCGGCACTGCAGTTATCATCTATTCAACTCCTTGGCTGAAAATTCTGAGTGATTCTTTGAAATTCTCTTCCACTAACATTTGCATGATTGTCTCCTCATGGCAGCCATATACTAGCTCTAGATGGTTCAACCAATCCTCTAGCATCTCTAACTCTATTTCCCATGGAGTGAGCATCTTATTTGCATGCTCCTATTCTGTTCCTTGGGAAACTTCTGATATCTGCTCCATCTCTTTAACAGTCACAGTTGGCTTTCCTTCTGTTGTTGTTGCATTGACAATACACACGCTGACCTCAACTGGGATATATGGCAGGAATACTTTTATTCCTCCAATCATCATAATGCTTTTATGATCTTCCTTCTCTATCAGTTGTCCTTACTGATATGAACTCACCTCTGAGCTCATCTTCTCTGTCAGCTCCTCTCGTTGATCCAAACTCATCCTTGAGTTCATGAGATTTTCAGTCAATCTCATCTGTTCTCCCTTTCCCACCTGGCAATATAGTATTTCCTCTTTTCCCTCCTGGTAGTCTATGAGATCCTCCAGCGATCTCATCTCATTTCCCTCCTGGCAATTTAAACTTTCAGCAACACCCTCCTGGTAGTATACGAGACCTTCACATGATCTCTTTCTATTTCCCACCTAGCAATTCGAAAGTCCATCTTTTCCCACTTGGAATTCTATGAGATCTCTGCTCGATCTCTCCTCTTCATCATCACTGATATTTCTCCCAGCTTCTGGTTCACAGGCATGAACCATCTCCTCTTCATCTCTAAGGATTTCCACATACCTCAACCACCTTCTCAACAGCCTTCACTGCCCTCTGGCCAACAATTTCATGACTGGCCACTTTGCTTTCCTCCTCAGAGGCCATTCATATACCCAATGCATCTTTGAGCTATGTTGCACCCGTAGTGCAAGCTCTTCCATTCTAACCCTTATCTCAGCGAGCTCTTCATCCATCTCATATTTTCACTGCTGTTGGTGGTTCTTCTTTCCACCATGTCCATGGCCTTTAGTAGCCATATTATTGTTTCTGTCTGCCCTCCTAGAAAACTTGTTGTTGTCACTCTGCAACCATGAGTGATTCCAACCTTTCCTACAGTCCTCCTAACTGTCTATTGACTGTTGCGCACCTTGCAACAATCATCACAGAGCTTCAACAATTTGTCTTCTTCTTCTTCTTCTTCTGGCTCCCTCTGCTTGCAATATAAAGACAAAATCAAGCTCTGATACCACATTAATGGTGTGTATCGGAGTATTTTCTTTATCTACTCTACCTCCCTTTGCTTGTAGTCTACAAACAGAAAGTCGCTTTGATACCACTTTAATGGTATTAGAATGTATCCCTTCATAGTCCTCCTCTTGTCTATGATATGAAAACAAAAAAGTTGTTGGATCTGAGACCACTCTGATGCAGACCCATGACCCTTGGGCCAAGATCCACGCAGGATCGATCTTCTTCGAATCCGCGGAACTGAAATAGTTATTTCAGCTCTCACTGGAACCCCACAAATTCGATCCACAGGTCCTGGCTATATCAGGATTTCGGTAACTAGGAGTTTGAAATGCAGCACCCCAAAATCACTTGTCGCGTCAATCCCCGAATTCCCAAAACGACTCAGATCTTTTTGGGATTTTGTGAACCGGGAGTTCACGATGCAGTGACTCCAAAATCTCACCTCTCTACTTTCCAGACCTCGAAATGTCGAAATGGGCTCAACGGTTCTGGCTCGTTCTATTCCTCCGAATGCTTTTGGGTTTTAGTGTTTTGCAATTTCGTGAGTTGGGACTCCACCTCTCCCGACTCCTGGCCTCTCAAACACACGGGTCCCGAAATGCCAAAATCTACCCATGACCATGGTCCACTTTTCGGGATTCTGGAATTTTTTATTTCGCGATTCTGGCTGTAAACAGTTCTTGGTCCTTCAACCTCCCCGGTCTCGAAATGCCGGAATGCCAAAATGCCGAAATTGTTATCTGATAATTATCCCCTGACTAAATCTCAGGCCATGTGGTTGATTCCTCCGTGACCACAACACTACTCCAAGGACACATCACGTTTTAGCGACTTCGGGGTTTTCAACGCAAAGTGCCTCGACTCCTTTTCATCGAAATTGCCGAAATGCCAAACTCCAAAACAGAGAAATGCCGAAATCCCATTCCAAAGGGGAATCATCGGCTCCTGCTGCCTCTCATCCAATGGTCCATGGTATTTCTCACTTCTCCACAAAGTGTCTCCACCATTCGTTTCAGCTCTTCTCTTGCGCGACCTCTCAGAGGTTAAACTCCGTGCGCCTTCCTCCGGATCCGATGGCTATCAATCCTTTGCCCTAGATTTGACAGCCCAAAACTGTTTCTCTTCCTTGTGAGATTTCCTACATGCATCTGGATGTAGACTTCAATGAACCAGATCTCGCCTCTCCAGTTGATCTAACGACAGCTGTGCTCTACCCTGAGCATGACCTTCTTCCTTTCCCTTGGAATATTTCTCACTCCAAAAGGCATCGGCCTTTGTCTCTACTCTCAAGCCTAAAATATTAGCTCCCACCTGTATTCTAAGAGCCATTTCTCCTCCTGAGATTTACTCATCTAAACCTCAAAGGTTCCTTCGAACTCTGTAACCTCTTGCAGGACCTGTGCATGAAATAGTGCTATCTCTTCTGAGCTTATCTATGGCTCTGACCTCAAAGTGTCTTTGTCCCTTTCTCTCCTTGAAGGGATGTAAGTTCCCTCTGGCAACTTCCTGCTAAAGCACACTTTGCTGAGCCTACAGGGTGTTCAGTAACACTGTGAGTGTCTCCTCTTATGACACTTCTCTTCTCAACAGAACTTGAAAAGAGTCCTTCTGTGCACTCTAGGAAACTTCTCAATGGCCTCATGGAAGAGCTTCCACAAAATCCTCAGTGATTCTATATTCTCTCCAAAAGCGAATTAGATTTCTCCTCAATGCATCCTGTGCATTTTCTTAATTCCCTCCTGGTAGAGCCTTTACAGAATTCTCAACTATTCTACTTCTCCTCCCTATGCTCTCCTCTGTACAGTTTCTCCTTCAAGGTGTTCAACAACCTTGAGGCTTCCTCTTTGAGTCAATGACTTCCTTTGGTGCACCCTATTGGCATGTCTTTGTCTGAAATTTCGCAGAATTCATAAGTGCACTCCTTGCAATGGCATGTAGAACCCGCAGTATTCTGTCATGCAACCTCTTTCATGAAGCCTCAAAGAACACAAACCTGAAATCAAAGAACTCACAGATAGGAAAACCTATCTATCTCTGCAAATGCACATCTAACATACATCTACAACATATCATCAACACATAAAGACATTCATTCATGGACTCACAACCACATGAACAACAACATGCTGAAAAAACTTCTCTGTTTGTATTAATCAAGAATGCTTGATTACAATGTGTTTGAGCTCAGACTGCAACAGAGTCTTGGCTCTCCTCTCGTATCTAACCTATTCTTTCTTCTCTACCTCTTCCTTCCAACTGAAAAACAAAAGAAGATCTTTTTACAAAAGGGGGCTCCTCGAGCGCTTCCCTCCATCCTCATCAACTCTCATTAATTTACATTCAATTACATTGAATGGTTGTCTAGAATGAATCGAATATAGATCTCAGCCTTACAACCATTTAAGGAAACCTTTATCTAAAGTCGGCGCACATGCATATCTTTTTGGCTCTTTGCCTTACGACATTTAATACAATTTCAAAATTTGAAATTTGAAAGTGAGAGGGTTGCGCCTCTCCTCTCCATTGAAGAGGTGTTGGTTAGTTGGCACTTGATGATGTTGGAGTGATGCTCCTGCATCACTCTTCATTAGTCACAACAAGTTTGATAGGAGGAGGAGTAGGAAGGCCTAAAGAAGGAAAATTCTCTAAGATCTCTAGTCTAAACCACTTTACAATATCAAGAGAGACAATATTTTCAAAACTTTTTTCTTTCAAATGAGGACTAAAAGAAGAGTATTCAATAGGAAAATTTTCAAAATCCAAAATTCTATAAACTTCAACAGAGGGTAAAAGAGGAGAATTGGATATACCTACTGGAGTTTTAAAAGTAGAATCATGTAAATGACCAGAAGTACCTAGTTCAGCAACTAAAAAGCCTTCTTGAGAAGTCTTTCCTTTCTTGATAATTTTTTCTAGGTCATCTTCAAGTGTTTCCAGAGGTATATGTGGAGTAGACATCATGTGTATTCCTTTGGGAGCCAAAACTAAAATAGTGGAGTCTCCAGGTGAAAGCTACAATATTCAATGTACTGATTTCTAATGCACCTTCAAAATCAATATTTATTTGTCATTCAATCCCAGGGAAATATCTTCAATTTGTTCCCCAGAAACAACACCAAGAATTTTATCACTAAGAATCACCCTTAGATTGCAAGAGGATAAGCTTGGTACCCATCAAAAGGTTTGTAAATATAAATTAATGATTAAAAGTCAAATGGACAAAGCTCAGCATAAGAATGTTTTAACAAAGAAATCTGGGCTAGCATGCATAAGCAAATGAGGTTTTGATTAACTTTAGTCAGTGGTTTAAGGATAGAGGTGAATATAAGGAAGACTTAGTGAGGAAGATGGATAGGTCTTCTATAAGCATCAACCTTCAAGCAGCTAGGAGAATAAAAACTCCGTCATAAGAACCTCTTGAACTTGAAGTTTAAAACACCGAAAAAACATTCATAGAAGAATTATAATCAAACCTCCATTATAACAAAACCACAACATATCATATGGATCATCCAATAATGAGCATTTTAGAATAATAAGAAACAAGATGATGAAAGGAAAATAACTTGCACTAATGTAAATGTCTCAAGTCTCATACATAACCAGAGAACAACTCTGTTTAATCAAAACATTACAAAAAGGGAGTTCTGCTCAACCATATGAACCTCTCATGTCATTCATCTGATGCATTTATAATAAAAAAAATACACAACATCTAGGAGTGTGATATGGCCTTCGTATCCTAGGTTTCTCCACAAAAGGATACAAGTCTAACATCTATATCAACAGATCTAACAAACTACTAAAATCAAGGAGTCTGTTGGCAACCACTTTAATAAAAAATGAATGACATGTCTTGCTACTCGGGTCCATGTTCTCCAGTTTAATCTATCCTCCAATCTCGTATGTTGATCTCCAGTTGCCTCCTATTTATCCTTGGTTCCCTCCAAATCATCAAAGTCAAGAGGAAGTAATGAATTCAAAGACTCTAACTATAATGGCTAGTTCATAGCGCCATTCTGTAGCGCCCTTTGTAAAATTGCTTTGTAGATTCTGTAGCACCCTTCTTCCTATTTTCTCTATGATGGACTGGTCGTTGTCCATTAATGTTCTCCTCGTGACTTTCCTTTGATGATTTGGCTTAATGAATAGTTTTTTTTCCATGCATTGCTCTCAGATTGGACTCTATATAAGCACGTTATTGAAAAAGTTGTCAAAGGAGGTTTGGATCCACACTGCTCCAACTCCCACAATCCATCACCAACTACCACATACCTCTCTAGATATACCATGGTTTCGATTGCAGAACTGCTCTAGGATTTTAACGTTCGAGAACTTTTTGTCTCCTCAATGAAGTGTGGTCATCGATCTTGTTACAATCTACGATTTGGGAACGCCTTGCTATTTTAGCGCCCCTGCTAAAGTTTATTCATCGGCCAACTCCAAGATCATTTTAACTATGTTTAGAGATGGTGCCAATTTTAGCATATGGTATTTTTAGATGTTGAATAGGAATACCTCTCAAAGGAATCTCCTGAATCTGACGTGGTGGCCTGACGTCATTGTGCTGACGTGTCATAGAAAGAAGGGTGACACGTGTCATGTGGAAATGGGCAAATGATGCAACCAAATGACCTGAAATGAGTGTCACATGTCAGCGCCAGATGGATGTGCCATGTTCTTAGACATATGACAGCCATGCATATGAAATGATGAGTGCCAAGTTCCTTAGATGCTTTGAGGTTGTTGAACCTTTACCAAGTTTTAGGATATCCCTGGTCAAGTTTGACCTATTTTGGGACTTCGACAGCCTGTCGAAGGCGAAGCGCAAGATGAAGCAAGGATCATGGGATCTCGGCCCCTTTTTGGGATTTTGGATTATGTAATGGGTATGGGGATGTCATCCCATGGGCTTAACCATGTTTAGGCCTATTTTGTAAATTATAAATAGATGTCTAGGCAATGTAAGTAGAGGCATATATATATTTGTGTGATATTGGGCTAAGTGATAAGTATGGATTGTAGATGCTTTGTGCATACTGTGTGAGACTTACATAGCTTTGTGCAAGTAATTGTAAGAAGGCTTGGTGTTGTACCCTAACTCGAAGAAGGAGGATCTGGCAGAGTGCGCGCAGATCTCTTGTATTCTGCGGAGTAGGATTTTGATGCTATGTGCCTGTAAGAAGCTTGATTGAAGATAATAAAGAAGAAGAGTTGGTGGACATATCCCCAGGGTGGGGGTGAACTACGTACATGTTGTGTTTCTATGCTTTGTGTGAAGTGTTGATGTGTTTATGTATTTACTTGCTCAGTTCTTTGATATAGATAGATAGTTTTTTTTATGCTTTGTTCTAACGATGAATATGGATGTTAGATATAAACTATGCGAATGTGCTTAGTGATTGAATATGATATATATAATCTACCTCTCTATGATAAGTGCTTAGATATGTCAGATATGGTTGAATGATGCGATGATTTTTTTTTATCTGTGGAGTATATAATGGTTAAATATTGATGAACTGTTGGTGCTAAGTGCTTTAGTAAGTGCTAGAATCACATATTGGTGTCCCAGCTAAGGTTGCAGACATCTGAGTCCTGCAACCACCCCTGCCTCTACCTCAGGTGAGACTTCATATTCTTCGCAAGTGTTTCCAAAAGGGTTTGTAGTTATGGTTTTGTTGGTGCGTTGTTGTAGCGTTGAACCCTGGGTCTGCACCTGTGCCAACAAATGGTTCCGTTGCCAGGACCTGACACTGTGATTGCTGGGAACTGAGGAAGAAGAAGTTTTGTGCAAAGATCCGACCTAAAATTGTGAAAGCTCTGTGCAAATATCCGACCTAAAATTGTGAAAGCTCTGTGCATAGATCTGTCTCTCTAGTGCGCAGTACCCTACTTAGGTTGTGAAGCTCTATGCTAAAGAAAAGAATTATGATCTGAAGAAAAGAGGTAAGATCTAAATGCTTTGTGCTCTGATAAAGGTAAGAATATTGAAAAGTTTTAGATATGGAAGCTTTGTGCTCTGTACAAGTAAGATAAGTGCAATTTTTTTTTTCAATAGTATGGATCTAGGTATGTTTGATAGATTCTGTCCTAGCTTGAAAACTAGGGCACTAATAGATGAAAGACGGTTTGACTTGCATAGATGTGATAGGAATAGTGAAATATATGTTATACCTATGCATATAAATAATGTTTGGACTAACAAGTGGATGCAGGATTCTAGAAACAATTGTTTGCAGGTTAGCTACTATGATCCTAATGCGTAGTATAGGAAGAGATGGGAATCCTTTAAGAGAAAGAGAGGATTAACCATCTGTTATAGTTGCAGAAGACCGGAACATATGGCTAAGGAATGCCCTGGTAGAAAACCCAATTGTCTTTGTTGCAAAGCTATGGACCATGAAGTTTTGGATTTCCCTAGAATGATTGCTTGAATTGAAAAGATGAATATAAGACAAGGATACCACAAGCAAATTCAAGCAACTTGGATTATGGAAAAACTCTAGAAAGAATCAGAGAAAGTATTGTTACAGATGGAAGAAACCCTAAAGGATCACCAACATATCAGTTTATCAGAGGTCTTCAAAGAAAAAGAATGTATTGAAGTAAGAATAGGAGACTTCGACATTGATTGTTTTCTAGATGAGGAAACATAGCTGAATATCATGATAGAAAGAACTTGGGAAGCTATAGGAAGGCCTGCTATGATTCCTTCATTAGGAGGAATATGATTGTTCAAAGGAAAGTTGATAAACCTATGTGGAAAGCTCACCCAGATACCTATGAATGCCAATGGGACTTCAACAAAGGAGGATTTAGATATTGTTAAATTTATTGATAACATCGCCCCATTTACCATGCTACTAGGACAACCTTGGATTGAAAGAGATAAGGCTAGAAGGAAGGAAGAATAATAAGTTTTAGAGAAGAAGAAGCAAGAGTTAAAGGATTTCATGACTAGAAGGATCGCACATTTGATTGAAGAAAAAAAGAATAGATCAAAGCTATTGAACACCATAGACCCGGATGTCGAAGTTGCAATAACACTAGAAGACCCACAAAAGATTGAAGTACCTATTCCAGATAAAGAGGAAGTATCATCCTCAAATCTTAAGAAAGAATATCAACAGTGCGAAGTAACTATGCCAAACGCAGATAAGAATCAAAATGGAAAAAGGAATACGAAGACAAATCTCACTAGAAAGAAGTCCAGAAAGCTAAGTAATAAGAGAGCTAAGATCAAAAAGTTACAAAAGGTTCTAGAGGGAAATTCGCAAAGGAAAAGTTTCCAAAATTGGAGCTTCACCGGTATAACAGAACAACGTCACATGCCCCTTCACCAGGGTGAAGCAATATAGCTGTTGGGAACAATATAAATGTTAGGCTGAACCTACGAATGGGTAAAAATGCATTTATGGTTTTCCACTAGACCGTTTGACCACGTCGTAATGGACATAACATAGTTAATGAAGGTTTCTCACCCGTTGCAAGAGATTCATTGCCAAGTTATTTATTTATCCCATTGTGCCATGCACCGAGAACACTTTTTCTAACTATGAATCTGATCCCACAGACTCGTTGATTTTACATAGTGATCATTTTTCTATTGTCCTCTATCCCATTGCAGTTTCTAAGTTACTCCTTGAACCTAATATTTCCAACCTCGAGCGTGTATGTCGGATGAGTTCAGAGCTGCAGAGAAATTTTTCGAAGAATTTTTCATCGACCTCATGATTGAACGAGTAATGTCGATGTATGTAGGTATACAAGCATAATCTATGAGAGGACTGCAAGCCTCTTCGTTGAATACTCATGGAACTGGATCATCTCGACCCTCAGCGGAAAATACAACCAAGAACAAAGACGATCTAGCAAATGCGAAGATGATTCCAACCATATTGCTTGATTACATCCCGCCTCTGGATGGTGCGGTGAATTGTGATAGTGTGCCAAGATATTTTGAGTACACCATGGTCACTGCATACCTCCTGAAGGCGATACATGCAGTACAAACAAAGCAGGATAAGATCAAAACATTAAAGTTCAGTGACTTCAACCTCGGAGATTGAAAGATATAAGGTATGGTCACCTCGTACAAGCACCTAACCAGGACAAAGGGAAAGAATTCAAACATCACCCCTCAGTTGTAGATGATGAACCTCGCACAGTCCACTCTGCTGAATGTCATGAAGATCCCACACTTCGGAATACACCAAGAAGTCAACGCATGTGTCAAGATGCCACTGTCATGTTACCATGGCGGCTACTTATTGTTAGACCACCGTATTACAATTGACTGAATATTGATCCACAGGATCAAAAGACTGAATATGCAAGGACCTGACCCGCAAGACTTCTACCCAGGAAAGGCTAAAGATCATGCGCTAGTACAAAAGATCAAGGATACATATGGAAATATTCATAAGGTAACAAGAGGCTACAAGGTAGCTTCCATACAGAGTGGCTCAGTACGCCTAGCATGTCAACTGATAGCTAGAAATTTAGTAAGGAAGAAACGACCTACGTAGGTCACCGACTTTATTGTTGACCTCGCAGGGAAGTGCACGAAAGGCCTACAGATTAACTAGGTGAAGTACCTGGTTAACCAGTTGGAACTAGACTATTGAGAAGCATAGGATCAGGGTTAAGAATTTCATTTCAGCTAGCACCTAATCTTTGTTGCATTTGTTTCTTGGGAGATGATGGAAGGTGAGACCTTCACATACATAGATTCATTCGAACCTCTTGCTGAGAAGTTCTCTACCCTTTGGTATTCAAGTGATATGAACAAATAGTGGCAGTTGAATGCTATGTTTCCTGCATATTACCTCCAGCTAAAGAGAGCCATCGAAACTGGGCCTCGCATGACTCCAAACACCTTACAAAGGTTCTGACCCCTGATGAAGTTCAACATAGATTGACACTTCATCTACATTACAATGCGAGTAGATGAACATAAAGAGAAGCGCCAATCATATTATAAACTTACAGAAGAATACATTGAGGAGATCACTAAGTAATGGTCCATTGACCTCTTTATCCCCGCCAACCCTATAGAGATATCTGATCCTAACAACCCAGAGGACACTCATAAAGAACAAAATACACCCAAGAAGACTGAGGAGGTCCAAAATTTAAGCAACACCTCAGGAAAGACTGCTTCAGTGTCACCTGACTAAGGGGGTGACAATGAAGTAGAAGCTAAAAAGAAGCCAAGTGAAGTAACACCACCTAGAGATGAGGTTGACCCCTTGAACAAGAGGACGATTTCCCCCCCGAAATGTTCTTCCCAGAAGAAATTGAAAGGCACCATGACCAAGATGCAGACTGTCCTCACCTCCAATGATTTTTACTTCATCATAGCAACCATGAACGACACTTCACTAGAAATAGTAGAGAAACAAAAATACAAGAAGGAAGAAATGTATGATAGAATTCATGTCAAAATATGAGGGGTACATCAAGTCGTTTAGTCTAGACACACAGTCTCCTCTGTTCCCTTGCCATCGAGAGAAACAGAGTTGGGATATCAGCCAACCCAACTCCACAGACTAATTGATACCATCGAAGCTCGGCTTCAACGAGCATAAGAAGAAATAGAAAAATCCACCCAGTCCGTGAAGAAAGTGCAAGGTGTACTCGTAGAACAATGCAATGCTACAGAATAGGAAAATATTTCTCTCCAACTGAAGTTCGATGAAGAAAAATCACAGATGCAACAAGGAAAAGAACAATTGCTAACAGAGCAACTCGAAGTGAAAGAAGAAATCAACAAATCACTTCGCTCTATGACAATCTTAGAAATAAAGGCAGAGGATCGACTCATGAAGAAAGTAGAGAAACTCGTAGAATCTATCCAGCAGCTACAACAACGCATAATAGACTTAGAGATCCACACAGTTCCCGAGACTCCGCAGGATGTAAGGGATCAAAGAGAAGAAACCATCTGGAGTGCAGCTGAAAGGATAAAGGACCTTTCCATGGAATGGAAGAAGTTGAGTAATCATAGTGCCCATACGTATGAGAAACTCACTGAGAAACCAGAATTGCAGGAACTGGAGTCACATCTCCAAGAAGCAAAGAAGCAAGAAGAGAATACAGGCACAGTTTAAGCCCCTGTCAAATGTGGAAAGAATGAAGCGATCCCAAGAGAAACGCATTGCCCAACAATAGATCCACACTATCCAGAGTAGAGTTATGGAAGTAACTCAGAGGCTCCAACATGTATAAGATAAGGTCTACCAATTGTTCACAGAGGTCGAAGGTCGAGGACCAAAATTCGAGCAGGATGTCACCGAAGCTGAACAATGCCTAGAGGGACCTTTCAATGATGCAGTCATACAAGATTTCGTTGAACAGGAGGTTGTGGCACAACAAAAAGTTGAAGTAGCTCAAGCCACACTCGAGGATTTCCAATCATAACTACCCAGATCAGAGTGACTCGGGACTAGTCACAGGTGAGTGTTGGGGGCATGTTGGCCCTTCACCAAGTTTTGGGAGATCCTTGGCCAAGTTTGACCTATTTTGAGACTTCGATAGCCTGTCGAAAGAGGATCACAAGACGAAGCAGATATCATAGGATCTCGGCCCCTTTTTGGGTCCTTTTTTGGATTTGGAATTATGTAACAGGTATGGGGATGTTGGCCCATGGGTTTACCCATGTTTAGGCCTATTTTGTAAAGTATAAATAGATGTCTAGGAAATGTAAGG
This sequence comes from Picea engelmannii, assembly GCA_009831015.1. NCBI lineage: Eukaryota > Viridiplantae > Streptophyta > Pinopsida > Pinales > Pinaceae > Picea > Picea engelmannii. The sequence goes on along the minus strand of ML803887.1, from coordinate 83,785 downwards.
AGAGGCATATATATCTATGTGATATTGGGCTAAGTACTAAGTATGGATTGTAGATGCTTTGTGCATACTGTGTGAGACTTGTAGAGCTTCATGCAAGTAATTGTAAGAAGGCTTGGTGTTGTACCCTAACTCGAAGAAGGAGGATCTGGTGGAGTGTGTGCAGATCTCCTGTCTTCTGTGGAGAAGGATTTTGATGCTATGTTCCTGTAAGAAGCTTCACTGAAGATAATAAAGAAGAATATTTGGTGGACATATCCCGAGGGTGGGGGTGAACCACGTGCATGTTGTGTTGCTATGCTTTGTATGATGTGTTTATGTCTTTACTTGATAAGTGCTTTGATATAGATAGATAGTTATGTTTATCCTTTATGCTAACGATGTATATGGATGTTAGATCTGAACTATGTGAATGTGCTTAGTGCTTGAATCTACTAGATCTAATCTACCTCTCTATGATAAGTCTTTAGATACATAAAATTTGGTTGAATGATGCGGTGCTCTGTTTTATCTACGGAGCAGATAATGGTCAAATATTGATGAACTGTTGGTGCCAAGTGCTTTATTAAGTGTTAGAATCACAGATCAGTGTCCCAGTTAAGGTTTCAAACATCTGAGTCCTACAACCCCCCCTGCCTCTACCTCAGGTGAGACTTCATCTGCTTCGCAGGTGTTGCCGAAAGGGCCGGTAGTTAGGGTTTTGTTGGTGTGTTGTTGTAGCGTTGAACCCTGGGTCTGCCCCTGTGCCAACATAAGTCCAGGAGTGTTTGCATTCATATTTTGTATAACTCTCAGAGGACGATCTCCCGAATCTGATGTGGTGGCCTGATGCCATTGCGTTGGCATGTCATGGAAAGAAGGGTGACACGTGTAATGTGGAAATGGGTGAATGACGCAATCAAATGACCTAGAATGAGTTTCAGATGTCTCAACTGATGGTTTCCATGTGTCTTGGTAGATGATCTCCACGCACCTAAAATGATGAGTTCCAAGTGTCTTCGACACTTTGGGGTTCAGGAGTGTCTGCATGCAGAGTTTGTATAACTCCCGAAGTAGTATGGGCCCAGAGCGATGTGGTGGCATGAAATGAATGCCATGTGTCATTGGCGGATGAGTGTCATGTTCTTCGACACTTCGTCCCTTCGGGGCTTTTGTCTGGTCGTTAAGCGTTGCACAAATTTGAAACTATGAATGCATGAGAGCCACTAATTTGAACTGTACATGGGATCTCCACCGTTGAAAATTGAACCTATCTGTTTGCTTGTATTTCAAGCCCAAAATGGACTACTCTGAATGTTTTGTTTTGTGCTCATGGTTGTTTCCTATGCAAACAAATGACTTGGACGACCTATTGTGAGCTCAATCAAAGGAAAACAACATGACCAATAATTCGAACCAAATTACAATAGAAAAAATTGTGCAAAGAATCAGTCAAGCAAGACAATAAGGAAAACCAAGTCATTGAACAAAAGGGAAACCGACTTTGTCAACCAAAAGAGGAAAAAAATCTAGGAAGGTATTTGGAAAAGAGACAAATGGGGCAACCCTTAACAAAAAATACATGCAACCCTTAACAAATTCATGTGATAACACATACCATATATGAAAATATATCCAAATTGATGATGCTAAGATAGTGATGTAGCATCAAGTTGGTTGTGGAATTATTCCAAATATTATCAAATCGAGAATATTTGATATAGACTAAGAATCACCCTTCATAACTAAAAAAAATTTAATTTCCATTTTGAATTCTAAAGTTTTCCATAAATCATGATGTTAGAAAAATAGCACATATATCAAAGAAAAATGGCCTTGAATCCTTTGAATATTATAGGCCCATCTCTCTATGCAACTTACTATACAAAATAATAAACAAGATTTTGGACAATAGAATAAAATGTATCTTTTCAAAATTCATGTAGGAAGAACAATTTGGGTTCCATATAATAAAAAAGTCATGATTTAGTGGGAAGAACATAAGAGGGAATGCATAGAGTAAAGTTGAAAAAGATTCTAACTATGGTGATGAAGGTAGCTTTGGCCAAGGCTTATGATGAACTTAACTAGTTGTATTTAAGACTATTATTGATTCATATAGGAAGTAGAAGTGAAGTTTTCAATTGGATTATGTGGTGTCTCTTGTCAACCAAATTTGTAGTCTTGATTAATGGTTCAACTGATATGTTTATTTTATGCTACAACGAGTCTAATAAAAGGATGTTTGATGTCTCCAATTCTCATTTTTTTTGGACAATGAAGGGTTCAACGAGATGATCTTAGCATGCAAGAGAAAATTTTGTATTGGAGGTATCGATATGGGAAAATCAATAAAGCTATCTCATTTATTATTATTGTATGTTGTCATTTTATTTGGACAAGGATCGATAAAGGAAGTTGTAAAGTATAAGGAAATTTTGGAATTGTATAGTAAATCTATAGGAGTGGAGGTGAATGTTTACATCTTGTTTGTTTTATTTAATGGAATTGTAGAAGAAATTGAAAGACAGTGTAAGAAATAATTATCCTTTCCTTCCATACCTTTTGACTAAGGGCCGAAATATTTTAGGGTCATGTATAAAGCCTAATGATTATAAACTTACAGACTTATATTGGTTGGATCAAAAAATTTAAGGGAGGCTAACTAACTATTGTTATAGGTGGTTATCAAGGATGGAAGGTTGACTTTGGAAAAATATGTCTTGGAAGGGATTTATATTTATTGGTTATTTTTAGCTCATAGTCTGAAAAGAATGCCATAAAATATTAGGAAAAAGTGTTTTAGTTTCTTGTCGATAGGGAAAAGAGAAATGGAAGGTATCCCCTTGATCAAGTGGAAAAAAATGGCTAATACTAAAGAGGCTAGAGGGTGGGCCCTTAATAACATACTTTTGTTTAGATATTCTTTAGCTACAAAACAATATATGGATAATTCATTGCATAATTATGTTCTATGGGGAAACATAATGTCAACGAAAACATAACACCTAGCCAGGTCTATAGAGGATTGGATTTGAAAAAAAAGTGAATAATTTGGAGGGGATTTAATTTTCTAAGAAGCACTAGAAAAATAATTTTTATTGGTAGTTTTGGGCACGTAATCCTTCATGGATGTGTTACTTGTAACATATTGTAAATATGAATAATTGTAGGTGATAGGAAACATCTTTAGTTATGTAATACCAAGAGTCATTTATTGTGTATTGATTAACCTATCACATTAATGGAAATTACATCAAGTGTGGAGTTATTTTCTACAATCCCTAGTCGGACACTGGTATCAGATACAACACCACTAACTACATTGGAAAATTGGTTGTCATTGATTTCAACCCTCAGAGAGTTCGTGATACCCCATAGTTGTGATTGAGATTGATGGTGACTTATTTTTCATTGATGTCAACAAGAGTGGTTGATGTCAGTAGATGTGTTGGGTGCATTTGATGAATTCTACACAAAGCCCCAATGGCGTGATCATGATACCCTATGTTGTTTGAAGAACAAGGACATGAACGAGAGTGCACATGCAAGTAACACACTCATAGATGGATATTCCTCGTTGTGTAATTTCCAGTGATATGTGTTATGTCACGTGGTTCCTCACAGTTGAGGAGTTATTTCCTTGTGAAGTTGGAAGCCTCGAAGAATGGTCAAGAAGCCCCTAATTGTTTACAAGTCAATTAATGAAAGGGTAAATTGTTTGTAACAAGAAATTAAAGAATCCCTAAGAATAAGGAAATAGGTTACCTAGAAAAACTATAAATACACCTCAAGGAGTCTCTCATAAGTACATTCACATACACATTCATTGAATATCTATATTGTGAGCAAGTGATCATTTGGCTAGTTTGCGATGGTGAAATAAGAGGTAGCAACAAGAGAGAAGTTTGGGAGTTTTGGGACTACACAGGAGAGTTAGGGTTTTCTGTAAAAAACCTAATTGGATGATCCCCGAGGGTCAGACAACTAGTGTCCTATTAGGCATCCCCATTGGTTTCCTAGGTGATGTCATGTGAGGCCTCGCATGACAGGGAGTCTTATTTTTGTGAGGCTAAGGAAAATCAGGTACAAATGTTAATACCAGGATGTTGAAAGATGTGGAAGAGTTACATGTTAGTATTATAGTACAACAGGTCAGATAAAGGCTACATGTATGATCGCGTGTTAGTTTTGAGTCTTATGATTGGTTATGTTATGATAAATGATTGAGGCATATCATGGTAGTGATGGTGCATGATACATATTAGACATGATATGAGACATTGTTAGTAGTAAAGTCTTCACTATTTGGTATCTAGTTTGACTAGATGTTGATGATGCTATGGTACACGCTTGACGCTTGTTCTTGGTATACTCTTGAAGCATTGACACATGGTGTATGGTTGTTATGTTAGAGGCCTATCATTGATATTGATATAATTTTGAGGAATACACTTGGTATATGGAAACACATGTATATGATACATCTCTTGGTGATGTTGGTACTTGGTTGAGGTACACCATTGATAGTGTCTGCCTGGTATATCCTATGGTATATGGTGTATGACATGATTGAGTGATATGGTATATGGTTGATGTGCATTATTGATGTACATGGTTGATGGTTGAGGTATATGGTACATGTGTTGATGGTTGAGGTACATGATATAGGTGTTGGTGCATGGTTGATGCACTTGCTATGGTACATGAGTTGGTGTATCGTTGATGCACTTGTTTTGGTACAGGTTATGGTATACAATCGATGCTTGTTATGGTACAAATTGATGGTTTTGTAAATGATTTGGTACATGGTTGAGACACATATCTTGTGATGATATGTTGGTGATCTTGGTACATGCTTGGTAGAGGCATGTGTTGGTGATGTTGGACATCTAGTTAATATGTGTCCTTGGTATATGATCCATGCGAGAGGATCTGGTTGAGTATCGATGACAATGACAGTTTGAACAGGTTGATCAATGACAATTTGATGTGTCAGGTTGACAATGACAGGTTGGATATGGTGACAGGTTGGTGATAGTGATAGGTTGATGTGATAGGCTGGTGATAGTGACAGATTGATTTGACAAGTTGGATATATTGACAGGTTTACAGTGACAGGTTGGTGATAGTGATAGGTTGGTGACAATGACGTGTTGGATATAGTGATAGGTTAACTGGTCACAGGTTGATGTGACGGTGGAAGTGATAGTGGAAATGATTTTGATAGTGATAGTTTGGTATAAAATTATGTTTTAGGGAGGCAGAACAGGGGTAAGGAAAGGGGGTTGTAGCCTCCTTACGGTTGGTGTCGGAGAACTCAAGGATTTGGAGATTCCTTCATGTTGGAACTTGAGAATTAGGGATTTGTAGCCTCCTTCTGGTTGGAGCCAAAGAATTCAAGGAGTTGTAGATTCCTTCAAGTTGGATCTTGTAAATAGGGGGCATATCCTCCTTCCAGTTGTAGCTAGAGAATTGGGAAGTTAGTTCTTCCAATGAATTTATTTTTTGATATATATAAGAAAGAATTACATGGTTTTCTCCAATTTGGGTTTCCACGTAAATCTTTGTATACTCTATATTTGTGGTGATGTTGTTGATGTGATGTTTCTTATGTTTATATGCTCATGATATATTGAATGCAATCATAGATGACACATTGATGATATACTATTGATAAATTTTAATTTTATATATTGTGGTTAAAAGTAGTAAAAGTTTTCATACTAATTCAACGCCACTCTCAATATTCCAACACGAGCTCCATGAGTAAATTCCTTGCCCTTGCGTTTTCCCACTTTGTTGAAACGCCTTAGTATTCCCTCTATGCCCTGGTTGATTCAAATATGAGCGAATCGTTTCTCTCCCGCATTGTCGCACAACTAGACAAATCTCATAAAAACCCTAATTTTTGTGTATTTCTCTCAACAATTTTCTATGGTACCTTGACGCAGGAAAGTACCAGTCGCTCGTCACTAGTGTTGACTAATTTGACCTTTCTAATATGCCCAAGATTTATCTATTGAGGTATTTTTTGCTACTGCAGTCCCTTGAGCAGATACCATATCTGTGGACAACCTTCACCTAGTCCACATAATCATTTTCTTCCTTGTCGTTGCACTTGATCCACACATATCTACACTACTAGTGATATAATTCGAATGGCCAAAAGGATCCCATGTCACCCCTCATCGATCTTGTTCTCATACTTATTTTCTAGTAATTTGTTCCATTCTTGCACACAATCCATTCTGATATAGAACTTTGGCATTACATTTGTCACTTTCACTTCTCTCCCTTGACCTCAAAACTCACGCTGTCTTTGTTCAAGAAATAATGGAGAAATTAGAATGTTGTTAGAAAGAGGTTATTGATTATTTACATGCTTGCATAAGTTTGATATGAGAGTGGTTTGAGATGCATAAGTTTGATATGAGAGTGGTTTGAGATCCTATTTTATAAGAGTTTGTTCTGAAGTCAATTTGTTGTTCTATAACTATATATGTATTGGATTTCTAATCATTGTTACAGATAGTGTGTGAGCATAGTCTCACTTGTGTGAGCCCTTGTGAACTCACTGCTTGCTGTGTTATCCTCCAATTTCAAGTTGGTATCAGAGCCTAATGTGAGGCTAAGTAGTGTGAGGATGAGTAGTGCCACTGGTGAGAAGAGAAGTCATCCTCTTTTTGTGAGAAGAGAAGTCATCCTCTTTTTGTAAGAGTCAAGTCCGTTGGTTAAAGAGAAGCTATGACAAAGTCGTGGAAGAAAGGAGAATTTGATTCGATAGCTAGGAGAGAGAAGACGGAGAGAGGAGGAGTTGCGAGAGGAATTCGTGGATCCAAAGAGGGCCGTAGAACCAAGGAAGGAGAAGAAGCCACCATATACCAATACTGATTCGCGAGAAGCAGATCAGGGGGAGCAACCTCGTGTGCGGCACTCCAACCACAACAACTATACATACATAATCAACATCGTCTGTGGATCGAGGAAGAAAATTTCCCCTACACTTGTTTTCTGATGAGTAATGCGACTATTCTCTAAAAATATTCCCCGAGCAAAGGATAATAGTGAAGAGAAATCGCTACTTCTATTGAGAGGACCTCCGAAATCTGTTATGGAGATGCCTACGTACATAGCTCCAAAGATTTTGTCCATCATTTGAAGAGACTCACAGTTTAATGTGATTTTTTGGAGGGTCAAGTAGCCATCGTGACTGGCATTTCTCACTAACTTGGCATTCGAGAAACTACTTGTCCAACGATTTCACATGTTTGCAGCACGAGATTCTCACATCAGCTACCAAGAAGAAAATGCTTGCAGATCTCAAAGAAGGTAACTGTTTTGCATTGGAATAAAACAAACTGGTGAATGTGTATGCTTACTGTGCTTCCCGTTCCCGTTCATGTAGTGAGCCAACAATAGACAGAAGTGGACCATGACCATTATTTATTTTTGGGACCGAAGGATTCTTGGGAAAACAAAATGGCTTAATTGATACGGTGGATAGATGAAGTCCCGTGTAACTTGTTGATAGAAGTTCGCCTGAAGTTTGAAATAGCCGCTGAATGTGGAGAGATCAACGTCGTGAATTGGATGACTGTGTGAGTCGTCGTTTGGAGAGAATAGTCGTAATAGAACACTATTTGACAACGTGAGTATTATTGATCACTGTTGTGTGGAGGAGATCTCGCCTGTTGGAGTTACTGCGCATGCGTGGAGGAGATCGATCCTGCTGCTTGTTGATGAATAAATCTATATTGCAGCTTATACCAAAAGCCGATCAGACACTAGATTGTTTTTTTCTGCGATCTTCCATCCTGTTGTTTGCAACTTACCATATCACTAGAGTTTGTTGTGTGTTGTGTGTGTTTTTCGTGTGCAGAGAGTCGATCCGTGCATCAGTGGGCACACATTTTTTTTAAGTGTGGTAAGTGTGGAGAGAGTTGGAGCCTGCCTATTGAAACACTAGAGAAATACAACCAGATGGGTGAGCATGTATATCCATGCAGTGTGAAAGAATTATGTTCAGAGCATGCACGTTCCTGTAGCAGTGTTTCGCTAGAAGGATTTTAAAGTTGGGAGACACTGTTGTTGTTGTTTAAAGAGAGAGAATGGCGACGCTGTTGAAATAGTAGGGCCGTTGTTGTTGTATATGAAAGCATGGTAGTGCATCGTAACCTGAGGTTTTGTTTTCTTGTTATTGGAGTGCCACATGTTAAAGTAAATTAAGAGAAGTCACGGGTCAGAAAAGAAAACTTAAACAGTTCTGGAGAGAACTGAAAAAATTTAGGAGAAAGAGTCAAAGGGTAAGAACATCATAAACGTGTGGAGTGGTTCCAACTAAAGAACACATACTTGATGAGCAGAATGTGGAACTAGACATGGCAATGAAGAATTTGATGAAATATATGAAATAGTGATGTCAAATTTGCCATTCTATATAAATTATAAACCTTGGGCAATTGAAATGAAAAAATTACTATGGTTAGTATATTTATTGCATTATGATCATGAAAGTCTTATCAATTTCTATGATAAGGGAAGAGGTGAAATAACATTATAACTTATGATATCAACAATGGATGAAAACATTTTGTCTAGTATTTTGCATGAATTTGGTGAAATACCTAGTGCAAATATATTTTGGGATATTCTTGAAATGAAGTAGAGTGAGAACGTTGAATTGATGAAGGTATTGTTGTTGAAAATGGTGATTGTGTTGACAGTCTCGTAATTAGACTGAAAATGACATTGAAGAAAGTATGTATGTAGCTGACAGTAAAATAACATTTAGTGATTTGGTGAATTCAACTGAGATTGATAATGGAGATGAATGTATAACTTATAATGAACCCCTAGGTGAATCTTTGGTAAATTTAGTTAAATATGATGATGGAAAATTTTCAAGTGAATTTTGGTTCCATATGTTGGAGGAGAAGAAACTCATAGATGATTTGTTAAGTGGAAAAGTAGCATTGCTTGCAATTCAGTGGATGAAACTGCAATAGGGAAGAAAGATGAAGAAGGGAAAACTCTCTTAGAAGAGAAAAATGAAAAGAACAAATATGGTTTTCGCTATGATTTTTCATGTGATTGTAACAATGTTTTTGAGTGTGCGAGTTTACAAGACAAAAATTCATTTACAATAGTTACTGATTATGAAGAAAACATGGAAGAAAATGAAGAAATTGACGAAAAAAACATTGAGTCAATTTTTATGGTGTGGAGCCTGGACTAAATCAAGTATTATTATGAATTGATGTTGCAACATTCCATTGAGCAGGAAATTGATGATTGTATCCATAAAGGGAAACAACCCACTTATGATAAGTTGGAATAATTTGCAAGAATTAAATATAAATGCTTCCAAGAACCTGCAGAAGTGTTGAGGACAAAGAACAATAGTCGGCCACCAATTTCCAAAATGAAGAAGAACAAAGCCAAGATGGCAGTAAAGAAGAAAAAATCCAAGATGAAAATAAAGCATAATAGAGTCAAGATGAAACATATTTGGAGCAGCAAGCCTAGCAAGAAACTCCATCTCCATCACTATATGACAACAAGAAAGGTCAAGTGAAATTGTTAGAGTCAATTTGTAAGCGTAGATGAGACTAAGACCAATATGCATGCTATTTATGTTAGGAATTAGTATTGTAGACAATCAATTTCTCCATTAAAGCGGAGTGTTGGAGAAATAATGGAGAAATTATAATGTTGTTAGGAAGAGGTTATTGAGTTGTTACGTGCTTGCATAAGTTTGGTATCAGAGTGGTTTGAGATCCTATTTTATAGGAGTTTGTTCTAAAGTCAGTTTGTTGTTATACAACTATATATGTAATGGATTTCTAATCATTTTTACGTAGAATGTGTGAGCATAGTCTCACTTGTGTGATCCCTTGTGGCCTCACCATCTTGCTTTGTTATTCTCCAATTTCAAGTGTCCTCTCAACTTCGACTCATAAAAAATTCACTAAAACCCTAGCATTGACACATAAGCTACATCACAATCGTACACATAGACTACCTCACAATCCACTCACAGGATACCTGGTATTTCCATCTCTCACTTCACCATACATTGCTCACCATATATCCCATGCATTGTTTCTCCAATAAAGTCATGTGAACCCTCCATCGCATCTATTTTTCATGAGAATTGAATACAATGAAGGAGTAGTCTAGAATGAGAGATTCCTAGAGCGAATCCAGTCCACACAGAAGAATTCTCAAATAAAATATCATAGAAGAATATAAGGAGCGGTTTCAATGAGAGATTGAATTTATCGATACCAATCGAGGGCTATATGCCAGATTTTATGAGATCCAAGTATACTAGAAGATGTGAGATTGTTTACTGCAGTGATCAAAGTTCGGTGGAAATTTTCCAAGTGACACATTGAAAGAAATAATAGGATTTTACATTTTCACACAAGGGATATTACACCCATCAACATCCCATTCATCCATAGAAGAGGTTTGGATTGAATTTTTAAAATGAAAGGAAGAAGAAAGAATAATCTCAAAGGAAGGGGGGTTGGCATAATCCCCGTGAAAAATTTGACCTTCATTGTACCCATTGTGGAATGAATGGGTCACATGAACACTCTGACTACATAATTCCATGGTAGATTATCAATGAAGAAAAATAAAGAACCTCATACATGGAAACACGTAAAGGCTTGTACATTATGTTGTTTCCTATTGCAATATAGGAGTAACTGAAGATCTGCTTAATACTTCATTTTCTTGTTGGCGATATGCATGGATTCTTGACATAGCTGTGACTTCTCACATGAAATTTCAAAGAGATTTATTTGAATACTTTGATGACAATGTAGATGGCATAGTGTACTTTGTACAAAGATCTAGTCTCAAACCTTTAGGAATGGGCACCATCAGGATTAAGTTTCCTAGGATCCCAGATTTTCTTCTCCACAATGTACTCTATCTTTCAGAGTTGTAAAGAAATTTGTTGTCCCTTTTGCACATCAGACAACAAGGGAGATCTTCTCATATGATCAATGGAAAAGTTGATATAAGGAAGGATTATGATAACATGCTTGTTATGACCAGAAAATAAGATGGAAGACTGTTGAAGATGAATGGGACATTTTCCCATACACAAACTGTTACATAACTCTCTCATCATGACTAAGGTATAATTCCATATAGTCTTTAGTGGCACGCTAGATTTGTCCATATTAATCATGACAGTCTTTGTTAAGGTCCTAACCCGCACATAGGTAGATCAATGTATCCGAATGTAATAAAGGTCAATATTAATAAGGCCTTTCAATAAAATAGAATAAGGAAGATGTAAGAAGACCTAATAGAATCTTTCACTTCTAGAAGGATCTTCCTCTAGATGCTTCTCTTAATAGACATATTTAGTAAAAATAAGGGTCGAAGGTATGAAAACCCTAGCTTGGAGATTATTGTAACAGAGTGTTGCTCGATTGGAGGTTGCCCCCTCGAAGAGGCCTGTGATCATTGCTTTTTGAATCAAAGTGTTATTTCTATTGTTGTTCTTATATCATTTCTGTGTTATTGTGAAGATTATGCTGGATATTTTACTGTTATTCTGACATTTCTAGCATTTTATTTTTGTTCTGCATATTTTATATATCTGGTATCTTGCAAGTGGTATCAGAGCACTTTCCTTGGAAGAATTTGTGGGTAAATTTTTTTTCAGGGTAGAGACGTATTCTGGCGTCTTTAATCCACAAAGATCTGTCGTTACGCGCATAAACCCATGGTTAAGGGATTCATACATGCAGGAAATATAGGTGGTTCTTAAGCACACATCTGTTGGCCACCCTTGTAACCCCTGTTGGTACCCCTTCGAGTGGTAGTGCATCAGAAATCACATGTGTATGGATCAGCCTAGATTTCCTAAATCCCTCTTTAGATAAACCTATCGGCCGTCGGAATGCTATAGTGTCACCAAGAACAACACTCAGGAAGATACTCTCTAGTACATGGGTAGTCGGGTAGTACAGCTAAGGGTATGGTCTATCCTCCTTAGTTAGTGCCCTGAGATATTCGGCCGAGTACTACTGTTGGACCCCACACGAATATCATAGAGATATAGCATAGGGAAAACCCTTGTCTGTAGAACCCTTGAATACCTAACCCTTGGGGAACATAAACAAATTAATCCGACGAGATCTATTGCCGCACATCTGTGTTCGGGTTGCCAAGTAAATACACATTTCTTTCTGGTTAAGAATTTGGGGATTTCAACACTGCAGCATTCTTCAGACCAAAGTATAACCCCACCA